>JAFBJS010001986.1:285316-313821 GCA_016785265.1 Paraplagusia blochii | reverse complement strand
TTTGATTTTATATATTTCTACCGATTTTTATATTTCCCATGTTGACTCCGTTCTTGTTTGGTTTTTAACAAAATGTGTGTATAAGACTGTTGACTGTACAAGATTTCCAACGTGCCTGGACTGTGCACACATAGCAAATAAAAACCTTGAACTTGTGTAGTTTGATAAAAGAGGGGGGCATTTTAAAAAAGGGAAAAAAGATGGAAATGTAAATACCAGGTTGTAAAAAAGGTTTGGAAAAAATGTTGAATTTTGTTTAAACTTTTCATACTTGTTGGTGAAAAGTAGAAATCAGGTGAGTTTGAGTGACTGAATGGTGTTATTTTGTTTTGACCTTTGGATAATGACCAGTCATCGAGGACATGTTCTCACCTCAGTTCTGTGTGAACAGTCACTCAGCACTGATAGAGTTCCAGCTGCTGTATTTCCCACTAAATGACCTTCTGCCTATTGGTGATAAAACCTCTGGTTGTTTGACCTCCTGTTCAATGATTCAAACCTTATTACTGATATTTATTCTCCACTCACTCCATCAGTGAGACCAGCCATGATGGATGGATTAGAGACACTAGGAATAGACAGGAGACAGATCTGGAGGTGGAGGAGTTCTCTTTAGGAGAGACAAGGATGGACAGGATCAGGAATGAGGTGATTAGAGGGACAACACAGACAGGAAGGTTTGGAGAGAAAAGCTAGAGAAGACAGATTGAGATGGTTTGGACATGTTCAGAGGAGGGATTGGTAGAAGAATGATCCTAGAGATGGAGCTACCAGGTAGGAGACAAAGAGGAGATTGATGCATGCAGTGAGGGAGGACATGGAGGTGGTTGGAGTCAGAGTAGAAGATATGGGGAACTGGTGGAGATGGAAAACATTGATATGCTGAGACAACATCTGAAAAAGGGGTCAAGTGGAAAAAGAAAAGGCCAAGGCCTTTATCACAAAATAAACATGTAAGAGAAGGCAGCAGTTTGTCCAGACATTTTGACAATATCGTCTGACCACCTTCTCCTCCCTACGCATGTCTGGACACCCCTGCTTGTAAACAATGACCGCTCTGTATAAACGTTATGAAAACCAAATCCCTCAGAGCTCACTGTGACTCATTTGCTGACAGTTACCTGACACCCAACTGCAAAAGGACTCAGACTTCTCTGGCACAAGGACGTTATTTTTCAAATTGTGTTCTGTTCAGTTTGTTTGAGAGAACGGGAGCTGCACAAAATTTTAAAGACTGAAAAACAGAGGAAGTAATTGACAAATGCATCACTTTCTCCGTTTTATACAATTAACTAATATTTGTTGTGGAAAACTGTTTGGTTTCACTGTGTTCTATCTAAGACAAACCAACCTCAGGACCTAATAGCTCTGCTTCACAGTCCTCCAACATCTGACTCCAATTTACCAGAACCAGCCGATCCAGGACACCGCTGTTAACCAGACCTGCAGCCAGGCTGCATGGCTTTACACCATCATCCTAGGGAAGACGGAGGACACGCTGCCAGTCCAAGACCTTCTCGACTGTCTCGACATGATAAAAACATGACTCAGAGAAGGTCTGTAATTTGGAAAGTCAATGACCTCTAATCATATCTTGATCTACATCCTTTATTCCTGCATCTGTCGCTGCCCTGATGCTAATTGCAGATGTCTAAAAAGGTTCACCCTGATCTTTGTCTGCAGTCTCGGTGCCAGGTCCTGATTTGCAGCTGTCTGCCAGAAGGAGCAGATGTACAGGACGTGTGTTGGATCCGTTCTCGACCGGGCGGTTCCAAAGAAGGGACAAAGAAATTGGATCTTTTACATTGACCTTGGGAGAGGATATTACATTGATTTTCAGTTTTAGGCCAATGGCAACAAATTGTACTGTGTAATGTCTGGATCAGAAAAAAAAAACAACGCCAATCAACCTTGACCTTATGACCCCAAAGGGAAAATAAAGTTCTATCTAATCTAATCACCTGTCATCCTCATATGGATTTACTGTCCTGCCTCAGTTTCTGCTCTAAAGGTTTGTCCAGTCCTAAAGTGAAAAAATAAAAAGCTGTTAGTCCCACTGGTGTGAGCGAGCGCAGTTGCGAATAGCAAAATTTAATGTTTGAGAAGAGAATTTTCTTTCTCTCACCTCGTTAATCTGTCCTTAAAATGTGCGTCTTGTTAAATACTCTTCATCTTTAAATAATTTACTTTATTTTTTCACAAATACTTCTTATTTGTGTCAAAAGACACTAAACTTCTGCTGTGTCTTGGTCAACTTTAACAGAGTTTTACAGCCTGTTTGCTGCTGGCCAAAGTCCACCTCTTGATGTTGTTATGAAATGCCTCAGCAGCCTGTGGTGGCACAGCGGAAAGTTACTGCAGCTCTCCAGCCAGTTTTGGTGCTGCCAAATGTCTAAACGTACTCGCAAACAATGACGTACAAGAGATTTTGGACTTTTTCTCTGAATAACTAATGCCAATAACAAAATCACAACTCATTGTTGAAACCCTGCTGCAGCGGACATGTTCTGATCTGATTAAGCATTAGCCAATTTGACTTTTTCCTTATTTTTTGGCTTTTTTTAGTTTCTTTTTTTTGGCTTATTTTGGGTGCATTTACATCATTTGTTAATTTCCTTTTTGCTTACTTTAGGGTAGTTAATCAAATACCTCAGTAGTTTGTGGACAATGGACGCACAATGGAAAGTTTCTGCCTTTTTCTAAACTGTTTCACCGCTGCCGTTTTTTTTTTTTTTTTCCAAATTTGTGGCATTTAGTCACAGTTTAACCCAATGCTGCGTCACGGCAGCTCCAGGTGTCATTGTGCAGTTGCAGAAAAGCTGCAAGAGGATTAGATCAAAGAATACAAGACAAGACAACGATACTTTTATAATCGTCTGTCAGATTTTTTTTTTTTGACCACATGAAAGTATTTACTTCAATAATTTATTTTAAATTACACACCATAAATTGTACAGTTGATATTTCAATTTTGAAAGACTCTTGGTCCATTAGTGCCTTGGATTTATGAACGTGGGCTCTGTTTGCACAATTCTCTTTGTCCCAACGTTAAAAACAAAAAAAACAAGGCCGTACTTATAAGGAGACTTTTATAATCGTCTGTCAGATTTTTTTTTTTTGACCACATGAAAGTATTTACTTCAATAATTTATTTTAAATTACACACCATAAATTGTACAGTTGATATTTCAATTTTGAAAGACTCTTGGTCCATTAGTGCCTTGGATTTATGAACGTGGGCTCTGTTTGCACAATTCTCTTTGTCCCAACGTTCAAAAAAAAAAAAAAAAAAACAAGGCCGTACTTATAAGGAGAAAAAAGTTGTGGCTCTTGGAGGAATGATAGCAGTTGACTTCATTAAAACTGGGCATACCTTCAATGGTTTCTAATATGTGCCTTACTCCATATTTGGTCGACTGTTAAGTCGTCTGTTATGTTTTCTTTTAGAATATCTGCCATGGCAACTTCGTTTGATCAATGAGGAACTTTATAAACTATGAGTAAAAATAGCATCTTAGTACAGAGGTCTAAACTTTTGGCTCATAAAAAGATAGGAAACTGAAGTTTTGAGCCTAATGTTATAAAGAAACAGCAAGAAGCTACCAACCAAAAATTAGGAACGGGAAGGAAAGAAAAGGAAACTCTTTGTCATTGTGATCCACACCACTGCACACAACAGAATGTGACCTCTGTGGTGTGGGGACGATGTCAGGGTCAGTGGACCTCAGTGGACACTTCGTAGCTGGTGGATTCGTACCTGAAAAACCTCCAGAACCCAGGCTAGTACCTTAACCACTAAGCTTTCACTGCTTCAAAATAGGTTTGGAAGCCTAAGGATATAGCTATATTACAACTCAATACACTATATATGATTAATAAATATATATTTAAACGTATATTACAAAAACAGAAAGAAAGAAAGAACCAAGTCCAAGTTAAAATGTATTGCTAACGCCTTTAGCTTAGTGATTTTGAGATGCGGCATTTTTTTTACATTTACAAAATCCTGGGACACGCCACCAACTAAAATCACATTTGCATAGCCATAATGATATTGTTTTCACAAGCATTCATAGCCGCTGCTGCCACCCACTGGATTAGAAGAGTATTACATTATCTGTTGCAAACCCTGGATTAAAAATATGTCTTGAGTTTAATAGTGAAAGTCAAAGATAACCTGGTAATACAGTGTGTGGAACTGATTGTTTCTTGACACGGTTCTCCAAGCCACCCAGTTGTTGAAGTAAGAGTTGGAGTCTCCGTCATAGTCTGGCTGTAAAGTTCTGTCCGTGCCTGTGGACACGAAGATTCGCTCGGTTCATAAGTCTGAAGAACAAAGGTCTGACGTCAGTTTTCAGCAGCTAAAAGATTCACGGAGTCTCAGAGAGCCATGTTCCCTGTCATTCATTGTTTCCATTTTCCATAAGAAGGCTCCCTGAAGCGTGACAGTTCATATTTACAACCCTGATCTTGGATGTCAGTGGCACATTACACAGTTTTAAGTTCGTGGATGAGAAGTCAGAACCAATAAATTCCCTTCTCTTTAATATCTGACAGATGTTTTCATAAGAAAAACTGCAGTAGAACCAGTGAAGCCCCTCAATACTGAGCCTCACAGTTTTATTTTTTGATTTGGTCCATGACGTGTTGGAGCAGGTCCCTCAGAAAGCACAAAAATACCACGATACATTATACTGACGCTGGCTGCACTGAGTACAATGAACAATGCAGGAGTGTGGAAAAAACACAAACCTCCATGTGACAGAACGTAGGTGGAACCAGTGACTGGCTACAAAGAGGCTTTGACATTAAATAAACTTGTACACACCTTGGCCTATTATGTTGTAAATGTTATGTTGTTGAAACGATTCTGACCTATCACTCAAGATGGTTCTAACCCTTTCACTCAAGGAGATGGTTCTCAAAGTAAGGGGCGTGCCCCAATGGTGAGGAACGGCTTCATGACAGGTGAGGTACGATAACCCAGAGGAAAATGTTGGTGTTTAAGGTAATGATGACTGAAGATAAGTTGCCATCAAATGTTTGTTTTATACTTTATACATAAGGCTATTCCTTATCCTTACTTGGGTCTGCAAGGCTTCAGGTTCTAATCCATCATCTGCCAGGTTGCCACTGAGGTCTTCTGAGCAAAGCACCGTCCTGACTCATAACTTTCAGAGGACTCACCACCCACAGGTAGGCTGACAGTAGGAGCAGTGTGATTTGGGTGGCAGTCACCAGGCAACGGCTAAATGAAATTTCCTAGGGTGCATTACCTATTAGTCAGTTACATATAAATGACGACTTAACTTCACTCCCATTTATTTTTTACTCCTATGTTTCACACAGAGTCGTTTCATATTATTTTTATTTATTTCAATTTCAAGTGCAGCTACAATAATTTTTTTTTCATTGTCATTTTAATTTTATAGAAATGTAATGACCACTTTTTATTTGAAGACATTTTTAACATTTTTATCAAATATCAAAAGAACGTAATTAGATTATTGTAGACTGTGTGGTTATTTCTTCTATAAATATTTTGTGGTTGGTAATACATTGCAATATGCAATTTATTTTTCTTACAAATTAAGTATTTTATTCAAGATATAAAATTGAACCCACTTAAGAAATGGAAAAAGTAAAAATTTTATTTTTTTAAGACAATAATTATCCTTTGACAGAAGCTTGGTGTTAAATGTAAACAAAACCTAAAACGTATTATCTTGTTTTTATTTATCTATTTGTTTTCATTAATTTTTTATTACAATCAGTCAATGTATTTAAAATTTAAGAAAAGTAAATAAATAAACTATGTTTTGTTTATTTATTCAAGTGATAAAACGTTTTATTTTTATGTTAAGATGAAATATTTATATTGGTAAAGTATATTTGTATGAAAGAGTTATTCGATAGGTTTTATTTATTCAGGAACAGCATAAATACAAGTAAAAAGACGCGATAAATGAATGGATTTACGACAGTTGCCCTAAAGATACAGTGTAATTGAGTTCGGTTAATAATTTCAGGACATTTTGCTTCGTCATAATTACTGAAGACAACAAGAACTTTATAAGGTCGTACTGGTTGAAACTCCACCTCGGTGTGTGCTTTCTTATTCTCTTTTGGCCCACTTTTGGTCCACCTTAAATATTTTCGTCTCGCGTTATTTTCACACAAACAGACAGTCGACGCGCAGCTGCAGAGACTGTCAAATCAGAGCGACTGCGGCGCAAACACAGGCGGCACTTATATAAAAAGGGGTGCGAATTTTTTTAAGCCCACTTTTGTTTTGTTCAACTTTGACAACCGACGGTCTGTTTGCTCACACAGTTGTGGAACTACTTTTCTTGTTGGCGTTATGGAAAATTATCATCTTTAAGGAGTTGACGAGCTTTTTCAGAAGCTGAGGAAAACAAAAGTACTTTTTTTTTTTTAATTTCTTCTTCCCTCGGTTTAGGCGCAGCCGCAGTAGAAGAGCTTCGTTTTGATTTTCTGCCTTATATTGAGATCCAAAACGTTGTTGAAGGATTTTCTCCCTTCCGTACAGGAAACATTGGACTTGTTCAAGGGAATAAGCCTGTACTTTCAGCCCGGTTACCATGCTGCCCAGCACAGCCATGTACGCGGCCAAGAAACGGAAGAAGCCGGTGCAGAAAATGTAAGTTTTTAAAGAGAAACTGTCCGAATTAAAACTATACCAAGAAATAAACTAAATATCATCGGTCGTGGCTATTGTACTTTAAGGTATTATACACTTGTGATTTATTTTCCCTTCCATTTCTGCAGTAACCTTATTACTGTACAGTGGTCAGAAGTACTTTCCATGCAGTATTTCTACTCATGCATGCATTGGTACAGCTACGCTAGACTCTGCTTTACTGCCTAAAATATATATATATATATTTAAATATATATATATATTTCCATTCACACACCCAGTGTGATGGCTGGATGTATAATGTGGCCACAGCTGTGGAAACCACTCCAGATTAATCTGGTTGTGATACCGTATAATACTACAGTAATTAGAATAGCAGTGGCTGCAGATGAGTATAAGTCATGGTTTGCTGTGTTCACCATGTTGGCTGGATGTTCAGGACTAAGTCAGCCTGGAACTTACTGGAAAGTTCTGCTTCACTTTTAGAGAACATAAGATGTTATGCCTTAAAACCCTTAGTGGAAGTTAGTGGAATTATCTATATTATTGTTTGTAACTGTAAATCAACTTATAAGGTGGAATATTGTTATTTCTGCCACCGTAAAACTACTTCTGAATTCAACAGATATCAATTCTTCAGTTTTTAATATTTGTAAGCACATGTTGTTGCTTAATATCTTATTAGAAGTAATTTTCCTAAACCTCAAATGTATCTGGGACCTTTTCTAGAAAGAACAATACAGAACAATAATGGCCTACAACAAAACTGAGTTGGCCTGTCTCTTATACACATCTAGATGTGTATAAGAGACAGCACACACCCAGTGTGATGGCTGGATGTATAATGTGGCCACAGCTGTGGAAACCACTCCAGATTAATCTGGTTGTGATACCGTATAATACTACAGTAATTAGAATAGCAGTGGCTGCAGATGAGTATAAGTCATGGTTTGCTGTGTTCACCATGTTGGTTGGATGTTCAGGACTAAGTCAGCCTGGAACTTACTGGAAAGTTCTGCTTCACTTTTGGAGAACATAAGATACATTTTATGCCTTAAAACCCTTAGTGGAAGTTAGGGGAATTATCTATATTATTGTTTGTAACTGTAAATCAACTTATAAGGTGGAATATTCCTATTTCTGCCACCGTATAACTACTTCTGAATTCAACAGATATCAATTCTTCAGTTTTTAATATGTGTAAGCACATGTTGTAGCTTAATATCTTATTAGAAGTAATTTTCCTAAACCTCAAATGTATCTGGGACCTTTTCTAGAAAGAACACAGGGGAGCAATAATGGCCTACAACTGAAGAACTAATTAAAGTGCATACTTTCGTTATGGGCTGAATGCAAAGAACCTTTTGCAAGAGATATTCCAAATGGGTTCATTGTGACATGAAGAAGCAGCAGCACCAACCATCTCAGGGAATATTTGATGGAGCGACACTTTGGCCAAGAGTCTGGAACTCATTTATGGGCAACATCTAACCTTGTTTTAGGATGGTTGGCTCCTTCCAGGGTGTTCACCACGTCACCTCAAAGGTTCATGAAGGGCTGGTATGGTGCGGTAACATTTGTGTGGTTTTTGTGGAGACGGCTGTCTTTGCGACCCAGTCATAGATCAAAAGGACGAGTAGGATTGATGGATGGATGGAAATTGGGGATGAGAATGATTGATGGATGGGTGGAAATTGGGCAGGGAAAAAGATTTGGTGGCACCAAGTGGCAAGGTAGCAGATTGCAACCAAGCTAATCCGCTTTACAGGGAAGTAAAATATCCCTGGATTATTACAACAATAGAAAACCTGAACGTGATGTTGCTCAGGTTTTAGTGGTGGATGTTCTTTTATGCCGGGTCATAGCTTGGACCTCCTTCTGCAGCACGGTCTTGGCTACTGTATCCAGCCCTGGGCTGCATCTCCCTGTAGCTGCTGGTCCGAGGTTATCAACCAGATTCTCAGTCAATATTACAGGGTTTGCTCCAACAGGGCTGTGTTTCTTTGTGCTGGTCCAAAGATACTTTTATGGAACGCTGTCTTTGTTGTGGCCCAGTTTTTAAAATCTAATTAGTCCATGGTCTTAGTTTTTCCTGGTTGGCATTAAGGGCGACTCATTTGGGAACACCAGGATAACTCATTTACTCCTAAGGTCTTCATTTGCTGACAGGATCCAACCATGAGAAAGTTGAACCCTAGACTCTAGTTTTTTGACGAGTTCCCTCCAGCCACTCCGTCTTCATTGCTGTGATTTTTTTCCCTTTCTTTTGTCACTTTGTGATTTTTTTTTTTAACTTTTACAAGCCAAACAGAGTGTTAACTGCTTCACACAGAACCACAGGCTGGAGCGCAGGACCAGACCCAGAACCCTGCCAGTATCGTGGTTTCAGTGTGTGTGTGGTACTACCTGCATTAATCATAATCAGGATGCAAAGCAAGAGCACTCTCACGCAATGTTTCCATGAGGGAGGGAGGGACGGATGGAGGATGGCGTAATCTGAGACTTGCTCTGTTTTTTTTCTCCTCCTCCTTCTGACTGCAACAACATACTTTTTTCCTGTCTTTCCTTCTGTCTCTCAGTGTGTGTGTTGTTCATTTTTCTTTTTTTGGTGGTTTGTTTTTTTTCCTCCTTCCCTTGACTCAAATTAACATAGTTCTGTGTCACGCAACTAGTTACGTAAGTCTGCCATGCTCACTTGCTTAGGGTTTTTTTTATTTTTCAAGAAAAAGCTGCTCATTTGGAGTTTATATATCCATTTCTTTCAGTTTTCTCCTGTCGGAGGAGTGACTTATGAGTGTGTGTGTGTGTGTGTGTGTGTGTGTGCATGCATATATATGTCATTTCTCAGCATATGACTCCCGCTCTCTCTCTCTGTCTCCTCCCTCTTTCTCTATACATATCAGGGGGTGTGACATACATTCATAGTTTGGTACAAGTTCAGTACAATGGCAGTAAAGCAAAAAAAAAACCTCACATGTGTAAGACTAACTTCAATATATTCTGTATTTATTCTTTTACAAACATTAACTGAGGACAAAACTAAAAAACTGATTTAACTGTAACTTAACTGATTTAACTCACCACGACATGTGACACCTGTGAATATAATAAATATTTATAGGTAAATATTTAAATCATTAAATAAATAATTATCTCTTAGTTCTTCATGAGGGAAATTAAAAAAGTTGGAATAAGTTGCTGCAAACTTTTTTCTTTCACCCGGTGACAGAAATATTGGGGTTATATATATATATATATATATATATATATATATATATATGAAGAGAGGCCCTACTGGGCGGACAAGAGGCGGTGCTTTAGCCTTCAGGCAGTTTACTTATTGTTTTTACATGGTACTGAGAGGCCGTGACACTGAACTTCTCAGTCACGCTTTAACACAAGGTATTAAATAAACATGAAATGAAATACATGCTTCACTGAAGCATACAACCAAGGACAAAACATACACCGTCATACTGTGCTGCTTATGGTTCATTTCTTGTTTGTTGAGTTCACCAAATCCTCATCCTTTTAACTTGGAGGACTATTTTTGACAGGGCATTTTGAGGTGTCATTTTAGTGCTATACATGCACTACATGTGTACTACAAAACCTTTGTGTTATACTGTATATGTTGGTTATTTTATTATTCGTGTAATTAATACACAATAAATAATTATGAGGATAAACTTACAATGCATACATTTGGTTCTATGTAAATGTTTGAGTAATTCCTCGAAATAAAAACTATTTGCCAATTAGTACCATTGCATTTATAGCTATGTTATAAAGAATAAAACAAAATAAGTAAAGTTTTTCATAAATAATATAAATTGTGGTGATGGGTGAAAAGCCTTTCTGATGAAGACAAAAAAAATGCACTTTCCGTTTTTAGCAAGATGTGTATGAGTATAACAAAAGGTAAGGATTTTTAGGATATTTATAAATATTACTTGTACAAATTCACTTTATGCCGAAGAATGTACTTAAACCCAGTCAACGCTGCAGGATGTGACACTGGCCTAGTCATGCTTATTCATCTTTAGGCCTGCAGCGTCAAACTTGCCTTTTCTTTCATGAGTAATACCTGATAAATATTACTGGCCCAACTTTCATGTCCTGAAGGTTTTATCAGTTTTATCCTTGCACCCAGTTGTTTTGTCCGTTCTTTTCTTGATGAAATGCGGCTGTTGTTTTTATTTCCTTATTTATTCATCAGTTGGGTTTAGTGCGATATCTTTTACATGGGCATCGTTGTGTTGGATCCCGTGTCTTTCATCCATCTCAGGTGAACTTCATTAACAACAGATGGTGCCACCTTGGCGACATAGCTGTAAAGAAGCCCTTCTGTAGTCCAGACGGTGAATTGTTAGCTGCAGGGTTGCACCCATGCTACGCACACAGTTCCCACATGGCACGCTGGTTGTTTATGTCACCTACTTCTCCTTGATGAACCACGCCTGCTATTGTTAGTTTTTCTATTAGGTAGTTGTTGTTATGAGGTTACTAATGTATACAAAACACAGATCAAGTTTTTTTTAAATTGTATTTAATAAAATGAAGAGAAGTTTGTTGTGATAGAATGTTCCTCTGTATGTACAGAATCAATAACATAAGCTTAAACTCATCAACAAATTAATCAAGTGCATTAATCGTTTTTCAGTTGACATTGCGTTGTATTTTTGTGCAAGTTTGGTGAAACATTGAAAACTCCAGACTTGTCTGTCGGGAAGAACAAACAAACTTCTTTGTTATTTGTTTAATACTTCCTGTCCTAAAGCTAAACTTTGCATAAATAGTCGCATGTTAATTCCCAAAAAGATACGTCTACCATGAAAATAGAACGTACAAAAATATATTAGTAATGCAAACAAGCAGGCTAACGAAATCCATTGATAAATAGTAATGGTTCCATATGTTAGTATCCTGCCTCAGAAAGCAGAGGGTCATGAGTTTGATTCCCAGATGAACCACAAGCTTTATAATGTGAGTCCTTTTCTCAGCTGATATAAGGAGGACGTCTGTAAAGAAAACTTTATGGGTGTCAATAAAAAAAAACATTTCTCTCTTTGTCGGGAAACAAGAATTTTAATAAAAATATTTTGTTTTTTTGTTTTTGTGATGTTGAGGTTAAAGATAATAAGCGGATTAGATTGATTGTTATCAAAAAATAAAACAGACAACCTTAATTTTAGTCTATTTTTTAATTCCTGTGTCAATCTGGACATTTAACATTTTCCAATCTCTCAGAATAAGACGGAGACAGAAAACCAAAGGGTATGTTGTGATTGAGAAACCAGTCAGAGATTGAATCGACATGGATAACTTTTTAGAGGATACTTATGTTTCCATGTTATGGTTGGAAACCAAGGGCAACTAATCAAAACACAACGCTTTTCTTAGTGATTGACTTTTTGTGTGTTGATCGATCAGCTCTAGGTAGGCGTAGTTATCACAAACTGGCAAGTACCCCCGGTTCTGTCTCTGGGTATAGTTCTATCATGGGCTTGGTATTGTTGGCACTCGTTCACACTTCTTTTTTCCCTGGATCATGACTCGGAGCAGGGAGCAGATGCCAAAGAGGTTTTGTATTTCTTTTGTTACGCAAAGGTGTCATTTCCCCGTCCAAGACAAAGTGTCTTTGTGTGAGTGCATGGGAGTGTTTTTTTTTTAATATAATCCAACCCATTTCCCCACTCCTATGCACGCAAATATATTCATACACACACACACCTACACATATGAATACATGTGTGTTCACGTAGCCACGCCCCTTCCAGGACAGATGTGTAGATAAAGTAAGACTGGCTACTCATTGTTCTTGTGAGGAGTTGTGCCGTCTTGATGCAGTGATAGTCATCTCTCCTGGATTTTAGATATGTTAAGTTCTAGAGTCTTATTGAAGTCAGATGTCTTACCAACCAAACTGAGGGAAGAAGGGTTTTGCCAAGACCCACGTCCACGTTTGACATGTCTACACCCAAGTACAGCTGAGCTTTTAGGGCCTACTGTCCTTCACCAATAATGATGTGTGACTAACGTAAGGCTTTCAACTAGAGCCCATTGTGAATTGCCGAATTTCTTTTTTATTTCACAACAATTTGAAATAAGTTCAAGTTCTTTTGCAGTCAATAATTTGTATTCTCATACAAATAACATGTATCACACAAATTACATTTCAGTTCAATAGGTTACTTTCATAAAACTGAATGATATTTTATAATAAATGAAAAAAGAAAAGTCTAGCATAAAAAATACCAAATAAATCTAAAATGGTAGCAACCGTTACCAGGACAGATACGATCATTCATTCATCTTATCGGGTTGTAACGATGCAGTCTCCACGACTGACACCCAAATCACACTGCACCATACTGTGGGTCTCTGTAGATACATTTTAACTTGAGTTTGGTCACAAAAATAAAAATAAAATGTCTGGCAGCACCGTGTCAGAATGTTCTTACAACACACACTCTCTCTTTCTCTCACCCTCCCTCGCTCTGTCTCTCAGTCAGTCTTATAACTGGGGGCCATGTCAACAGCAACAATATGCACAACACAACAAAAAAGAAAAATCTGGCAGTAATTCATCTACTAACCTAACACACCTTAACAATATACTGCAAATGAAAGGTTTAGAGATCCCATACACATTTAGGACGTTCTTGCTTGAGCGTGTTTATAGTGACTGCTGTTGTCATGTAGACACATGCATACGTGAATTAATGGGCGGGTCTGTTAGTCACGGCAGGGCAAAAACAGACAGAACTTTTGTGGAAGTGCATCACATTGATGGATAAGATCAGTTTCACAATAAAATAATCAAACAATCCCGGCAAGTTTAAGGAAATCAGTGCCGATTGATCTGTGTTCATCTACATAAATGAGTGTTTCGTGTTTTACCATTGGACTAAATAAGTCATTGTTTGATATTTGATCATAATTTGTTTTAATAGTGTCAATCTCATTTGGAGACATGTGAGAAGATAATGTTTAAATAATGCAACATTTCAGTATGCACATGAGTTAATGGAAAAAAGGTTTTCTGGTTGTAACAACAGAATTCTTGGTCATTACGTCTCAACATCGCTGTCGTTTTTTCAGTTCACGACTCACAACTCGTGTTCTCACACAATGGGGTCTGATGGTTGGGTGTAGTACACGGCTCACACTGTGCGATGATACTCGACTTGACTACTGCAGCCAGAACTGCTCTGGAAAACTAGCTGCCCCATGTATTGTAATGTAATTAAGTAATGTAATGTAAATAAAGTTAAGAAGGAAGAAGAAGTTGGTAGGAGATCAGGGGCTGATACACAAGGAGAATAATGGTCAGCAGACAAAACTGGCTATTCTGTGATCAGACGAAAAAAAAAAAGAAAATGTGACGATGAAGACGGGTTTGGACCTGGAAATGTCTTGACAGACATGCAAGTTAAATTTTCATATGATCAATTTTCATATGATCAATTATAAGGTTGTCAATAGGCGATGGTGAGGTGATTGTCACTTGCCATCAGGCCCGATGGCTGATCGTTGCACGAAATCAGTGTATGCTGGGCTCTAGCAGGCTGTTTATGTCTTTGCTCTGTAAATCTTGTTTTAGAATAAAAGTTCTTTTAGGACAGGTATTCAGTTAGAATCTTTTTCTTCTCATTTGTTCTCACCCATCCCTGATCACTATAATTAAGACTTTCCACCATACAATTAAGGTGGAGAGCCATATCATTAATCCAACAGTATTACCTTCTGCACTGGATTGTAAAGGAGTAACCTTTTTCAATTAGTATATGGCTGCACTTTGCTACACACATTAGGATAATGATAATATTTAAACTTTTTTCTCCTTTGGTCTGTGCCAGAAGAGATGAGCTCGCACTAGGTAATATTGTTATTCCCCTGTTTCCTATGGTACCTCAGATGTCTCTCCATGGCACCAGCTCCAGAGAATATCTTGACCTAATTTTTGTGTGTGCCATTACTGACACAACTTGACGTAATCTCTTCAGGACTTGAACATGTTTGTATGCCATGTTAAACTTAAGCTTCATCATCTGAAACACCATTTAAATGAAACCTCAATTTCTTCACAGATGTTAAATAAACGTTTGTGGACTTTTTTCTCCCCTATACGTAATACCATTGTTTTATTTCTGCAGCCCCAAACCTCCACCTTCGGATGTCACCAAGTCCAACCCATCAAAACGTCACCGTGACCGACTCAATGGTGAGCTGGACAAGCTCACCAGTCTGCTGCCTTTCTCTGAAGAAGTCAGGGCTCGGCTGGATAAGCTGTCCGTGCTGCGTCTCAGCGTTGGTTACCTGAAAGTTAAGAGCTTCTTCATCGGTAAGTTGAAAAAAAAAAACATACCATGATAGGAATTGTTCTTTGGTCCATCCTATGGTTGTGGAAGTGTCCTTAAAGAGCATAAAGGGCTGAATCAAACCAAATCACTACAATATGTTGGTGTAGTTTTTTGCACATGTGTCTTAAAAAGCAAAGGGCAGAGAGGTCCTGGGTTTAATTCCCAATGGAAACACATACATGGCACCTGTCAGGGGCAGCCCGTCAAGTGTAGATCTGCTGTTTACGCAAGTATTTCTCTACTAGGGATCAATAAAGTTGTGATTGTGACAAATGCTGGTACTGTTGCATTAGTTGTCTGTGAAGATTCTCATTCGTCCAGGTCATGATGTCCAAAAAGGGTTTAGTTGTCAGCAACTGGTCTTCTTCTTGGGGTTAAAAGACGTTTCAATCCTCAGGTGTGAAGGGTTGTTTTGGTCACAACTTTTGAGACAGAAACTCACATCTGTGCATTTACTGAAACATCTGTCGATCTGTCATGACTCCAGTAGCAGGAGTTTATTTTTTTTTTTAAAGTCAAAGCTTGCTCTCTTTCTGTCGTCATTTTGCAGGGAGTCCTGCAGCACATGAGAGGTCATTCCCTTTTCTATTCAGCTTCCTCACATTGTTCCATGACCTAATTTTATGAAAGTAGCAGCAAAGACGGAGACGTCCTGAAGGAGGAGTCTGCCCGAGAGTCGAGCATGTGCTGTCACATGTCGGGAGATCATATCAGTCCATGGCCTTTCAAATTTGGTCACTGTGGCTAACCGTATATGTTAGGCTGCAGGAGGTGTGAAGTGGAAAAGATAGGAGTCAAGCACTTAACTGGATATGTAACCCTGGAGATGTGTGTGTGCAGACACACACTGTGCTTGGTCCTCTGTCCCAGTAGAGGCAAATTAGCCCACTGAGGCTTAATGACAATGTGTGCAGTTTTCATTTGTGCAGAAATCTACCTCAGAGGTTGAAGAATCAACCATATGCTGATCAATAATTTAACGACCAACAAATGGAGGAAAAATGGAAGTTTGCTCCTTTGTCTGGTTTTTTTTTTTTCTTCAGATAGAATTGTGAGGATGACTTTAAGTTACCAGTGTTGTGCTCTTCTCACAGTAATTCACGTCAACAAAAATATCATTCTACCTTTGCCAGGACAGTGAGATAGTGGCTTATTTATATTAGACAAAATGCAGCCTTTCAGTGCAAGAGTCTGTCAGAGTAGAAAAAGGCGGAAGAATTAACTGAAGTGCAAAAAGGAAGTTGACAGTAAATCCCCAAGGACAACCTGAGGACACGGCTGAACCTGTTTTGTCCAAATTAACCCTTTGTCACTTCCTACTGCAATATGTATTACAGTGTATTTTTTATTTTGTTAGGTTGCAGATCACAGGAGAGTGAGCTACTCAAATGTCACTCTTAAGTACAGCACTCTTGATTGTGTTTTGTGCAGTGTTGGCTTCCTTTAACCTGAAATGTGAAAATGCCTTGAGTGTCCCCATAGGTGTGTGTGTTGTAAAAGAATGTGTTTGTACAAACATATCACTGTTCCCCTGCACTCTGCTATGGGTTAAGCGTCAACAAACTGTTCAAATGACTGTTCTGACATGTGTTTGCACCACACATATGGAGTGTTTACATTACTGCAGGAGCCTGCGTGGACAAACTGAAGCCACACTTCTGTCTCGTTGAATCTAAAAGTAATTAAATCATCATCAAAAATCAACATGAATATATACTTAAGTATTCATACTTTATTACAGTAAAATAACAATTGTGTTTTGTACTGTGCCATGAGCTGAGTGAGAACTCTCACTGGAATAACTTGCGACTCCTGTGTGCAGACTAACAAGACCATCAAACCCCCAGTGGTGGGTTGGTGAATGGAAAGACATTTGTAGCTGCTCTTATTGAAACTGAAGAAGATTTGCAGCCTCCTTGTCATCCTGTAACCAGGGACACAGACGTGTAGCCTTATATTCATCAATTATTGAGCAGTGTCACTTACTAACTGTTGGCTGAACAAAATGTCTCAGGAGTCTGGTTACTTTCACACACCCCACAACACGGGGCCCCTTTTTCTTCAACGGCTTCTCTGTCTGGAGATGCAACAACTACATGGATGATTCTCCTCCACCTCAAACAAACGCTGCAGGATTCCTGTGTGGGGTGGGTGATTCCAGGCTTGTTTATAAAGTCGGGCTTCACGGTGACAACCCAGGTCTTTAGCCATTTATACGTGTCCAAACACACAGACCACCTTCCTTCTTTCTTAGCTTTTACCTTGATTTACATTTAAAAAAATTTGCACATTTGTTTCTATTTCAAGTGCGAAATATTGTGTAACTTAATCTAAGTAAATTTAGGGTCATCACTGTTTTAGGAAATATTTTATAAAGATCATTTATTCATTAATCTTCATTGTTTCATCTGTTACTGGTTTTCTGGGACAGCCGTCTCCACTTCCGCCACCGAGTGGTGAGCCCACTGAAAGTTTTGTGGGTTGGGATGGTGCTAAAGCTTGAATCTAAGGCTTTTTTAACTACTTGGCCTCCACTGTGTGATTATTTTAAAATTGACTTGGAAGACAAATCCAGCATAAAGTTTGCTGGTAATGGGCCAAAGACAACATCATTTAAGACTAAGCTGCTTAAAATAATATAGCAAATATTGCAATGTAATAGGGTTAGAGTAACAAAATATGATTCTCAAATATGAGAATTGTTGTTGAAAAAATCCCGTGTTTCTGCAACAAAACAGAGAAAAAAATAGTCCTATGGTCTAAGATGTTCTGTTTTAATCCCGTGCCTGTGGGCATATCACTTCTCCCAGTCAGGTGTTGGACCAAACAGACATTTGTTCTCCAATGTTTGTTCTGTGCTGTCATAAACTCTTTAGTAAATATTGAAATACTCTTGGATAAAACTGGAAGCAGTGAGTGTTTGGATGGACATCTGCCAAAGTGTCTGAGCCTTTAAACATCTACTGCACCCTCTGCACCCTGGCCTCTTCATCCTCTTCTCCTGTTTCTTCATTATTCACTTCTCCTGCTCCTCTTTCTCCTGCGTGGGTGACTGATTTTGCTTCTTCCTCTTCCTTTCTTTCTTTGATGTTTTCTTAAACACTAATCTCTAATTTCCTCAGACACTGTTTGGTAATCACCGTAATGGTGAATCTCTGGCAGTAAACAAAGTCTTTCTGATGCAAAGTTTCCCAGCAAGGTTCTACCGAACAAAGATGACCCAGGAGTGCAAAGGCTCATGGGAAGGCCAGGCTAACCCGCCTGTACAGCAGGATGTGGCCGAGAATGGAACGCTCTGTGTCCATCCCCTGGTCTTCTTCTGTTGCCCTGAGGGCTGAGACATGGACAAAGCTGAGAAGCCACTGGGAAAAGCCTTGAGGTTTGATCTCATGGCTGCTCCACACAACACCATCATTGTTCTAATGGTTGAATGCTGTCTGAACCAGATCTCCATCACCTTTTGACATTTAAACTTGGTTTAAACTTGGAGACTGTGTCTGTGATTGTGCACATTATCATAGGCTTTTGGAAATTAGAAAAAAAAAAATCACATTCTGTTCTATTTCCATCTGGATGTTTGTCCAATTTGATCTGAGTCTCCTGAAGGCTTTGTGGTTTGAGCTGGAAGTGTGTTTCAGCTATAAAAGACATAACATGGGGTGCATGAAAATAGCAGCCGTAAATAGAGATTTGTGTAAACAAGTGTATGTTAAATTGAAGATGCAGTTTATTGGAGTCAATCTAGGTTTGTTGGCTTATCAAATACCAGGTTATAGGAGTTACAGTCTCTTAAAACAAAACCCAAATCCCACTGCACCAGCCCCTCATCAACCTTCTCGCAGACAGTGAGCCCACAGGAAGGAGCCAACCAACCTGTCTCACATTTGATCTTGACCAGGAGGTGAACCCTGGAGTTCCACCCCCATAACAGAGACTCCGAGCACCAAAATATGAATTTATCTAAATATAGTTTTGTGTTTACCAAAGAAATACCAGCATTTAAGAAAAAAAAAACCAGCTGTACAAATACACCAAACAAAAGAGTTCAGAGTAATGCTGTGGAAATGTCAGTCATCATCTTCTGTGCAGGAAATTCAACCAAGCACTGATTGATAAAATGTTTATCTAAATGCAGTCTAGTGTCGCAAAAAGCAGGACATGTGTTCACAGATAAGAAAGGTCAGATGAAAATAAAATCTACATTTAATGACTAAATGATGTCCAAAAGCTTTGAGAAAAAGAGAAAAAGACAATGAGGGAACTTTATAAAAGTTCATTAATGCTGGATTTAAATTAGCCTTTTGATTTCCTTAATATTTGGACATTTTTAGAGATTCATGCTGCTTTAAAAAAAACAATTCCTATGAATTTTGAGGCCAGCACATTTTTCAGAGTTGATGTGTATGGGTTTTGAAGGAAAATTTTGATTAGGGTCCTCCACGAGAGATTTCTGGCTGTGGACAGCTGTAATTTGTGGTCTTATTATAGCTGGACCAAACTTCCCTCCACTGCTGAGTTCCTTGAGGGAAAAAAAAACACATCACTCCCTCCTCCTCCACCTCCTTGTACTCCTCCCACCAGTGTTGGTCCATGCATTTTCCAGATGTGTTTTCAGTGAACAGCTTCACCGCTGCTCGCTAGAACTCTTCAACTTTCTAGACACGCCCACAAAACTGCCACCAACTTCTTGCAGAGATTTGCTCTGAACCCCTTTTGTTGACAATCCTGTCCTGGATTCTTAGCTTGTTAATTACATTATATGTTTTTTGTAAATGCTCGTGCTTTGCTATAGTTGCAGAAGACTATGTTGCAAGAAACACCATCACATTTGGAGGAGCTATAACATTAGCTCCTAAATTTACCAGCTAACTTGCTACTTTATATGAATATGTTTTTGTTTTACTTTATTTAACCAAGTATACCACTGTCCTGACCCACATTACTTCCTCAGTGCACCAGCTACAGTAAGGCTGACTGTTTGGAACAGTGGGATCTGGTTGGCAGTCGCTGAGATGCTTAGTTATACAGTAATACAATTGTAGATCAAATATATTTGACCCATAAATATAAAAAAGTTGACCTTATATGAGTGTCAGTGGTGTCATGTGGTGAAAAGTGTGGCCTTTGAATCTTCTGTGCACGTGATTGAGAGGTTTACTTGCAATAAATCTTTTTGTTTTAGCCAAAATTGTGCTGCAATATATATTTTCCCAAAATATATTTTGTTTTTTGTTGAGGGACAACTTTAAATCATGTAAATATCTGTTTTATTCCCATAAAAGCTTTTTAATATAATATATTGTCATTAAAAAAAACAATCTAATCCTGTGCATCCTTTACTTCCTTTTTTTTAACTGACAGTAGACTGTGGGTGTTGACAGACACATAACAGTTCTGGCATCAACTTTCTCTTGGTGATGGTTAAGCGTTTGAAAAACCCAGACCAACAATGTCCGATGACAGGTGTCAATCACAAAAACAACACCTGCAGTTTATCTCAACTGTACTGTACAAGTATTTCAGGGTTTGGCAGGTGTCCTGTGATGCCAGGGTTCACTACATTTGGCGTAACCTGCAGAAAAAGGCCTGAAGGAAAAATGAGCCTCATTTTTGAAAGTAAGATTTCTTCAGGCATTAAATGTTATTTTTATATTTCAAATTACAGGATCCATGTCCATGTGTTGGCAGATAATGTCAGCACGCTCGTCTTCAGAAACTGGTTTGATCTTGGTTTGATATTGCTGCGTGGAGTTTTTGTCTCTTACAGTTTGTTTGAACAAAAACATCCTTGATTTTGGGGATTTGTGAGTTCATATGGTGAATGATCTTCTCATCCATCGTGTCACTTCAATCAATAAGAAGAAAGAAACAAAAAAGGGATGCCTTCTGCTGTTCATGTCAAATGTAGTTTGTGCATACATATTTGTCTTGGCAGGGAAGACAGAGAGACTTTTGTAACTCTCTGACACAAACCGGTTTTAGCACAATGCAACAGAGCAGCAGACGAGACTAGAGAAAAACATTCACAACCAGTATAATATTTACTGTGTGTTTCCAGGTGCATTCAAAACATGGCGGACCAAACCGAAGGGTCCATGTTGTTTTTTTTTTGTAGTGCAGTTTGACCTGCAACCAGTGTGGAATGAACCCTGGGAAGTCCTCTTTGGTGTGTTCACAGTGATAACATCGTACCTGCAGCTCATTTTCAAGGTAGATCTCAGTCAAAACACAGCAGACAGTGGGTCCTGTAGGAACCTGCCTAGGCATCTGGGGAAGACCAGATTGTGTTCGTCTCTGTGTTTATGTGGCAGAAAGCAGCAGAGTCACGGAGGTGATTGGCAGAGACATGCTGGTGCTGCTTCGCACAATAATTACAATGGATTTCTGTCTTTCCAGCCACATCTCTGTATTAACTCCAGCTACTCTTTGCATCACAAACAAATTTGAAGGCAGGAAATTCTACAGTTACCGTTTGTATGGAACTGGGAGGGGCAGTTAATGTTCCATTCAAGGGGGATTCGTTAATTACAAAATATAATCCCCTTTCAGAAGATAATGGAAATACATATATTTCTTGGGAGATAAATATACATTCGTATTCGTATTCGTACATACGTCTTTCGTCTACTTACCGTATATGCATGTTTTTATTAGAAGTGATATTCAGATAGATAGTTATATAGATAGAACTTTATTAATCCCTTGGACGTATCCTTTGGGAAATCATGGTTCCGGCAGCAGAACAGCAACAAACAAGAGGTAGATACAAAAGTACTAAAAAGACCAATAGAAACAATATGGGTGGAGTTGAAGTATGAAGAACCAGAGCAGTGAACAGTAGATATTAGTAGATAAGGTTAATGTTTTAGTATTTTAGTTGGTAGTCATTCCTGTTCAGTAGTCCCAATCCCAATGATTGTTATATTTCCTTATGACAATATATCAACCAAGATATTATTGTATTCTGTTATTATTATTATGATCTATATTAGTCACACACATGTACATATATACTGTAAATCCACAGACAAAGCCACCGAAATGTACATATTTATGCACATATACACATTCCCTCGCCATACATAGGCACATATATGTTCAAACTATATATTCACATACACGCAAATACATACACCTGCCACATGGGCCAACATATATCTATTACAAATGAATGAAGACACATATACTGTATATATACTGTATATATGTATGTATATGTGTATATATATATAAATGTATGCGTATATACGTATGTATATGTATATATGTATGTGTTTATATATATGTATGTATGTATGTATATATTTATATATATACAGTCATGGAAAAAATTATTAAACCTCTCTATCTTTACTTTCTTGTCCATTTAAAAGTCTGCTTCCACTTAATCTACATTAATCTGGACAAATACAACAACAACAAAAAAGGACATAGGATATGGTATTGTAAAGATGGTGTACAAAGACATAATATTATAAAATCTAATAACAATGTGGGTTAAGATTGTGGTATATTGCACTGTTTATCTAATCTTATATGTGTAATATTTAAACAAGACTTTTAGCCTTGTGCAAGAACAATCTGTCTAACAGCCTCCTTATGCTGATGGAGCTCCTAAAATATCTATGATATCATTCGGCTTAATTGAACAGGATGATTCACGGGGGAATAAATGGTTGCAGATATGAAAACTCCATCTGCTGTTCCACTCTGGCTGATCTACAAAACAGCAAATGCTGTAGACACAACACTGGTTGCAGAATATATTCATGTGCAATGTTATAAAATATAATTAGTCAAAAGAGAGAGATAAAAACAAGAAACACCCAGTATTCTCATTTATCACAGTGCAAACAAAAAATCTTAGCAAACTCTCATATAAATATGCAACAGTTTCAGAAATGTCTTGCCAAGTTTTATTATTATTTTAATATTCTTGCCTCAAAGATTAGACCTCACTGTATTTTTCAACCCCATGGCGTTAAATGAATTTCACAATCATCTGCGTGGGATTGTTATTTGATGTGTAGCAGGAGCAACATTGTGCAAGTTGTAGCAACAATTTTAACTCGGTACATTAAAAATTTAAATAAAGATATAAACACACGTCAACACATTTAAATGACACTTTATTTTAGTCGAGCGATAATGTCACAAATCACAAAGTGTCAGCCAAGTGGGTGTGAAGAAATTCAACAGTTGCTTGATGAAAGCAGGGCTGTGAACTGATTCAAAGAACACAAACTAACGCTGGAAACTTTTGGCATTTTGATTTTAACAGAAATGGATAATATAATATATATATATGAATACAACCTTTGCGTCTTTCATCTCTCCGCTCAGCAGTGACTAACAGCTTGATCAGTATTTTTTAACCAGAAGCCTCTAGTGTCCAACACCTGTCCACAGGTCTGCTGGTGCTAATGGCGACAAAGATTATGTAGCACGCGGCAAACAATTTCCATGTGTTTGTCCATAGGTCTCCTCTGTTCTCATATGTTGGTCGTTGGACATAAATCTGTCGTTGGACATAAATCTGAGATTTTTGTCCCATCTACGATTAGCAGTGATAAGCTGTTCCAACAAACAGAATTAATTCGTTCACAGCAGGATCAGGTTTAGATTAATATGTCAACACAGACCCAGACAGCTCAACTGTGAGTATAACCATTACCAAAATAAAAGTCTTCACATGCTCAATTATTGCATTATACAGAAAACAGTCAAACTAGAAATATTATAAAAACAAATATAAATATGTCCGTCAGATATTTCCTTTTTCTTTTTATAGAACTACTACATTCATCCAAGCACAGTTCAAAATGTATCATAGTAGTACTAGTTATGAGGGCAGGGGAAATACTTTACTTTGTATTCTGTCAATGGAAAGAAATCAGTTTTCCAAATCATTTACATTGGTACTTTCTTTAGAGCCCCCACCCCTCAAACAGTTTCCTACTTTCCAGTAAACGTACTGTGAGTGTTGCTTTACATACATCTACAGTCATGGAAAAAATGATTAGTCCACTCTGCTGTTTTCTTCAATTCCTTGTTCATCTTAATGCCTTGTTCCACTAAAGGTTTATCACCTGGGGGAAACAATGAACACAAAACCATGCAATAACTAAAAGCAATGTATTTGTCTGCATGACAAATATTCTCTGGTCCCCCCAGAGTATTCTCCCTGTTTGACATGGATCTCAAAAATACTCTTGGTTAAAGTAATTACTTTTAAATCACCTTGTAAAACTTCCTATTGCAGGCGAAGAGACATAAGAAACACACGAGAGAAACAAAGAAAGGAAAGAAACTAAGTTTTATGAAACACATCATGTGACAAAAAGGAGGTTTTGTCTGGGACCTGACTTATGTCCAAATTTATCTTGGTTAATTAGTAGGAAACCTGTGTACATGTGGACTAATCCCTTTCGGTGTCTAGCAGGAAGTCGTGTTTGTCAGAGGAAGTCGGGGCAGGAGGAAGCGCCTGGGGCAGAGTCGTGGTAGCGAGAAAGGTGTCTGCTAACCTCTGATCCAACCACAGCTGCAGGCCAAGTTAAACTCACCAGAGCTGGGTGGAGCACAGAACCCAGACGTGGTTATTTAAGGCAGCAGGTCATGATATGATCAGGCCTTGTGGTGTGTATTGACTCTTAGTCATAGTCATGGATTTTTGATCAGACAAAGATGGAGCCTTTTAGGTGTTTAGTCCACGCTTTTTTAGTTCTTTTGGTTTCAAACAAGACTTTATTTGCATTGGAATCTCACACTTTTCTTATTTAAATCCTATGGTTATGTGATGGCAGGGTCAGAAATCTACAGGGTCACGATGCAGTAACTTAAATGTCATGATCTAATTTTTCTTTTCACGGCAGAACAAGCTGCCTCCTGACTTTACTTCCCCCTTTTACCAACAAGATGTATTACCCCATGTCAGTACAGTGTGTCTTGTGATAATGTTGAATAATTCTATGCATTAATAGCTTCCTTATTCTTGTGAACATAACATTTTTTTCATCATTTTGCTGTCTGAATTTTTACACTACTTTTTCATGTATTCATTTTCATTTCATCTTAGCACATTGAAAATCGACAGTGGTGGCCTAGTGGTAAAGGAAGCAGACTTGGGTCCACAAGGCTTCAGGTTTGAATCCGCCACCTACTAAGTTGCCACTAAGATGCTCTGAGCACAGCACGGTCCCAACACATATACCGGTAAACCGGCTCAGAGTATGGAGTGGTGTGATTTGTGTGGCAGTGGTGGAGACTGCAAGTCTAAAACACATTATGATAACTGTCCCTATGATGCATTTCTGCTTCTGTAACTTTTTTAAACCTTAATATCATTCCCGTGTCAAGGCTCCGCCCCTTTTCTTACTCAGATGGCTTTATTTTTTAGTTGTAACTCCAAGCAGACTGAGCGTAGAAATCAACAGCCGCTGTTCTCTAAAGATCTCCGAGCGTTGGGTGTTTGCTGCACTTTCCACCTGTTGCACCTGCTCTGCAGCTCTTCTCCTCCCCATTTTACTGCTCCTGTCTGGTCCTGGCAAAAATAAATCTTGAGCGTGTAAAAATCAGTATGACTATCGCCCCATCATGAACAAGTCCTGTTTGAACAATGATGATAAATGGTTGACTTTAAGAGCCTCGTCCGTCCCCTCCCCCTCTGCACACGCTGTTGCTTATAATGACAGGGAGGTGAGTTTGAGTGAGATCTTGAAGGCTGGAAAATTACTGGCAGCCACACAGGGCCCCGCCTCCCTCTTCATGAATGAGAGTTTATATAGACAGCCACTCAAGGGTCATTAAGGAATCACAGAGCTGCAAAAAGACGGTTTGGTTTAGTACAGAACATGATCCTCTGCTCAACATGAGGTGATCCATCAGTGGCCACTCCCCTAAAGTTAAAAATTACACTTTGGTGGGTGGGAACAGCACATTTCCCATCCACAACTCTCTTGTAGGAGATGATTTGTAAATCATAATGAAAAAAAAAAAAAATCATTGTTTCTGATCGGTTTCATCAAATTTTCAGCTGCAAGAATACGATAATGATCTCCTTATACAGGTCTTGTCTCAAAATTGGATTATTATTCATCAACTCACTATAACGCAATTTTATTTATGACCAACCTCCATCATGTCCAAGAAACTGGCACATGTTTTTATTTTCCTTTTTTTAGAGATTACAGGTTTTTTTTCATCAATTTTTGAAATGACAAATTTGAGATGGTTCAAAAGGTTCTGAAATTCACCGTGGCCACAGTGTTTCAACAAAACACAGTGTGCACATGAGCATCAACAACAGGAAATTTGATCTGTTTTGATGCACTGATGATAGCAATTCTATGTAGTGATTGTATGATGATATCAACAAACCTATATTATTGGCCAGATATGAGTATTTTATTAGTATTTTATCTACTTTTCATTTCTTCTTCTGATAATAAAGGCCCTATTTTCCAGTGCCTGGGTTTTACAAAATCATGAGTTACTCTATAAATAGTAGAACGGCCCAGCAACAGACCAGTTAGCTGGTTCAGTGTTCTGAAGAACTTTTATTGGAAAACCACTGCAGTAACTCATCCTTAACTCCTCCTGCTCTCAACCCAGCTTCTCTGAAAGCTTTTGTACTTCCTCTAAAACTCTACTCACTTTCTTTTCTGCATTCTCTCACCACAGCTCCCCACTCCTGTTCACATGTCCATAACTTCTAACCGTTAACTGTTAAATTCCCTGATGCTAATGTAATCAGCAGTTAGATCAGCCTCCACGACCACTACCCAAATCCCACCACAGCTGGTGAGCACACTGGTATCCAAACCACCTTGTCGAGGAGTTGAACCCTGAGATTCTGTCTGTTTGATCATTTTTATACCATGAAATCAAAGTTGTGTAATTGATAAGGATGAGTTTACAAAAGCAAGATGGTTTCAAGGAAGATCAACAGACTCTTTGTTCCTGAGGAAGGTTTGACACACTTTGTGCTTGTGACTAGCTGTGACAAATGTATAAGGAATTAACAGAACGTGACTGTCCCCCAGAGCAGAGCGGTATTAAAGGAACATGTCCTCGTGTGAAACCTTGTCTCCTCAGAGACATTTGACATCATTCAGTTTCACAGCCTGCATTGCTGATACTTGACATACTCCAACTCTCTAGTTATACTTTTAACTTGTTCATCTATTTTAACTTGTCAGTCTCTTAACTTTCTTTTCTCATCTATGGCCTGTGATATTTTAAACCTAAGTCGGACCTGATGTCTCTGATTCTCTTTCTCTGCTGCACTCTCATCAGTCAGTCTGAGCTGTGGTAATGAGGTCTGTACTTGTGCAGTTTTTCCTGGTCCTGATTAAATCGCTTTGGTGTTTTTGTCATCCACTTAGCGCTGGCAAACACCAGAAGCAACCAGGTGAAATGGGAACTCGGTTTCTAACAATTAGTACTGTTGTTAGAAGTCATCGTGACAAAGTAAACATGGCCATGATACTTGTGGTGCAGGTTGTGCACAGAGTTCAGCAGGTTTAAAACCCAAAATCTAGGAGCTTTGCTTGTCTGTCCTTTCTGTAGATCTCTGCTGATCTAACCAGTTTTTTTTTGTGTGTGTATGAATGAAATACATTTCATAATTCTTGAATAGTTAATTTAGTGCTTGTTTGTACCACGACTGTTGCTTCAGTTACAGCAAGTTTGCTTTGACTCTGTTAATTTCCCTGTCTAGACTAAGTGTGTTTGTTCTTCTTCTCAGATTGGAAACGTGATATAAGTAAGCTACTAAAAGTCATTATTATAGAAAATATAATAATATTAATAGATCATAGTTCATAGAAAAAAATAAAGAAACATATTTAATGTGCTGTTATTCTAGAGTTAAAGCTCTCAAAAAATATATTTGCCCCGACAGCTCACAGCTCATTTGGTAACAGTGTCAGCAGTCTGATCTGTCTGATCTGGAGCTGGCCTTGACGACAGTATCATCTGTCACTGCTGAGTCCAGCCGAGACAAATGTCAGCCAGTGTTTTGCATGCTTCACAAGTCGCTTGATTCAAGTATTCAGCAAGGAAATTAAACTATGTCTCTCTAGACGTACGATAATCCCACTGACATTAGCATAGGCCTTTAATCAACTGTAAATGGAAAGTTTTCCACTGGTAAATGTTCTTATGTTTTAGAATACAAACTATCAAACTAAAGGGTTTTTCAAATTGCTCAAAAAGCCGCTCAATTCATTCATCTTCGTCCTCTTATCCGTAACTGGGTCACTGACTGCAGCCACCCAGGTAGGTGGCTGCAGTCAGTGTTGCTCTTCTTATTTGCCTACTTAGATCCAGCAGATGAAAGAGTTGCCGGTGCCTGTCTCCAGCTCGTTCAGACATGTCGACAAACTGGCCGTCCTTGCTGCTGGGCCCAGAAAAACAAAACAATGACTGGGGTGGAGTAAGAAGTATGCTGCATGTTGAGCTCAGCTTTTGAAAACATT
>JAFBJS010001986.1:257711-285102 GCA_016785265.1 Paraplagusia blochii | reverse complement strand
ATGCATGCATGCATACATTCATACATGTATGTATGTATGTATGTATATATATATGTATGTATATATGTATGTATGTGTGTATGTATGTATATATGTATGTATGTATATATGTATATATGTATATGTATATATATATATATACATATATATATATATATATATATATATATTTATTTTATTGGTTTTATTTTCACCTACCTGCCTAATATAGTCCATGGAGGCCCTCTGGTCAGGTGATACCTATACCTTTGATGAATATATATATCCTGAATATATTTCAATATAAGCTATCTCCATTAGCCTATTGTGACATTTGTGTTTCTGGCCGTATTTATATGTATCTCTATATATATTTATATGCACATATATACATACAGCCAGAAACACATATGTCGCTAGCTAATGAAGATAACTAGCTCGACTTCTAACTAGCAAAGATCTGCCATCACAGTTATCCAACTTCTTCCTGTTCACCCATGTTCACCGCTGAGGAGCTGAACGTCTGCATTTACTCATGAATTAGTCAATGTGACCTTAACTCACCAGTGCAGCTCTGCACATGCACACGAGCTGCAGGGCGTTTTACTCACAACTGTTAAGGTAGCCTAGTCATGTGTTTCCTGTCAGGGATTCATGTGGCAGCAGCTGACGCAGTGTCTGTGTCTGTGTCGGTTCGAGGACAGTGCAATATTTTTAGCTGCATGTTGTGTATTTTTAAAGGCCTATTGGGATCAGAAAATAAAACCAGTCATGTTGTTGGAAAGGGAAGGTGAGACATTCTCAGCTCACAGTGAAAGATCCGGTACCCCTAATTGGATTTTTGGCTCTCGGGCAAAGGAAGTTGTCGTCCAAAAGCCAACTCAGACTGACAGGAGTGTGTCATAACTTATCTTGGTAGAAACTGACAATGCAGTCAAAAAAATAACCTCTGATGTTAAAAAGGTTTTTTTTTTCCACAACAACCAATAAATTTGGAAAAATTCTTACACAAATAATTTATTGTGGTGTTGTTTTCGGCAAAAACTTCATAAGAAAAAAAAAATAGTTTGAAACTCTTTTAGTATCGCGTTGAATTTATTGTGATGTGGTGGCCTAGTGGTTAATGAACCGCACTTGCGTCCTGAGGGTTCCAGGTTCAAATCCACCAACTGCGGTGCACTGAGCATGGCACCATCCCCAACACACAGTTACCCATGTGATCAATGATCCCCACTGATCGCTTTGGTCATTGGTTAACACTTTTCGTTACTATTTAAATAAGAAAACTAACTTTGGTCAAGACGTATCGACCAATGAGTTGGTCTCTAGTCTAGAAGATTTAAACGACCTCCAGAAATGATGGTTTGTCATTTACTGTAAATTGGTTTCTCCTTAATCCTGACTGGGTCATGATCAAGCAGCTGCTGGTTCCATTTGTTTCATGTGATCAAAACCAAATTTAGTTGGGACCATGATGCACTGGGAGCCACAGTCTTGCATCTGCTGCGTCTGCTTTTGATCAATATGACACTTTTAATAAATCCCTTTTTAGTGGTTGTGGTCAAAGTGGAGTTTCAAACTTTCCAGTGTGGTCCCACTGACGTACTGTAGAGGCCGTGACGCCGTTGATACTGGGCTTATGAAAACGTCTGTGATCTCCTGAAGGCTACGACATTCTGATTGAAAACAAACGTCCATGTAGCATTCCCATGTCAAGCCTCAACAAAAAGAAAAGAAAAAGAAAAATGTCTCACTATTTCAGCAACCAGTGTTTACTGTCAGTATGGGCTTCCCTTACTCTACACAGATACCATCCAGAGGTTCTTCTGACCCACCAAGGAGCCAGCTGCCCACCTACACCCCCACTTTGGACTGTTTACACTAGTGATGCTGCTGAGCCAGAGTTTACTTTGGAGCAGTTTAGCTTCAAAACAATATAAATCTATTTAGTAAAAGATGAGTCCTCAAAGGAATCTGCTTAATTATAATCAAAATAAAAGACTTGACTTCATAATATGAACATTGTCAAAGCAAATAGTCTTAATGTCCTTAAAAAAGTCAACAGACAAAATAAAATCCTTTCTTCTTTATCCAACAGTGGGGAAAATCAAATAAATATTAATTTAATTTTAAATATATTGCTCCAAATATTTAAATTTTAACTGATCGAAACTTTACTTAAAACCAACCGAGGAGGAAATAAACCACTCTAAATGAGGAAGTGCAACCCTTACATTCGAAGAGAAGACACAAATACTCTATGTTCATTGTGTGTTTTGAGGTTTTCTGAATATAAATATTTTACTTCTAATGACTACACCTCTGTGTTTCTCATGCATGCTGACTGTGTTTCACTTCCACTGCCACTGGTTTGACTTTCTGCGGTGTCTACCCTGTTTTAGGTCGATGTCTGCTCACAGTTGGGAACGACTTAAGAAATATAGTTCCCATAAGATGTTATATCCATTAACGCTGTTCAGTTCAATGGCCAAAAGTCAGTCATAAGGTTAAAAACCAAACTAACCTGCTCATCTGCATTCATATTTTTGTAGACGCAGTGAAAGTGTCACTGCTTGTACTGAAGAGCCTTTGTGTGTGTGTGTGTGTGTGTGTGTGTGCGTGTGTGTGTGAGAGGGTGAGACTACTTTGAATGTTTAAAGACTGGAAACTACACTAGTTCTCACTACAATACTGTCTGTATTAAAACGCCCTTCAATATCTCACCCTAATTCCTTCATTCTCCTTCTCTGTGCTTTGGCAATAATTCTATCATGTGACACGTTGTCCTAGTAAATGTTAAATTAATTTTTGTGAATCAGTCTCGTTATTCAAGACGCTCATTTCTTTGAGGCCGCGTTCAAGGGAGTGGTTTTTGTGAATGTAAACAAAGCCGTCTTCTGCAGATAGTTCCTGGTGTCAACATATTTGTCCGCTCAGATCACCTTTGCATTGTATTTATGGGTGATCAATGGGGAATCAAACAACAAACACAACATCAAACAACAAAATGTTACAAAACAGCACCAGAGCTAGTGCCTGCTACTTAAAGAACAGGTTATCAACTGTGAGTAATTGACGGCTGAGGCAAGTGTCGGCAGAACAAGGACCGTAATGCACTTTTTTTTCACTTAGGCTGCAAATTTGCTGTGTGGTTTTAAAGATAAAAATGTTTAGAAAAGGATGAAAACCTGTTGTGATTAAGAGGGATTATCCAGAGTTTATACTAGAGAGATTTGGTTTGTCCTGAAGCGACAGACATCATCCATGCTTCACTGATGCTGCAAAAAAACAAGTTCTGTTTTGTTTATACTCTGAGTCAGTGGAAAGGGATTTTTAGATTAAAAAAAAACGTCTGTTTAGCTGAGACCTCAACCAAATCTATACTAATATTGACTGTAGGTTTCGGGAAACCCTTTGTTCTCAGAGGTGCAAATGTCAATAAAATCTGGATTTGGTTTTATGGCAGCAACCAGCTGTCTTTAGATTTTTAGCTACTCTCCCAGGATTGTCAGTCACCTTAAGCCAGGCGTAACTGTGCAATTGTTATGGAACTGCTTTGGACAAAGGCGTCTTCATAATGTATTGTAATATAATGTAATAGAATGTGGTGTAAACATTCGATCCCTAAAACGCTGGCGTTTACGGATCCTGTTTTTGAGTTCTGAGTTATTTTCAGTCCATTTTGTTTTAAAATGCTTGTTTTTCCTGCTGTTCAGGACACACTGTTTCTCTGACATCCTGGTCCTTCTAATCTGAGCATCTACAACAACAAGGAGGTTTTGTCTTTGCCCTGAAGTTGTGACATGTGACAGCTCAAAGTCCTAGGTTTTAGAAAGCTGAGAGTCAGCGGCCCTTATGACACATGGGAGCTTTTTGGGTCTTGACCTGAATCTTTTTCTCAAAACCCTCAGCTTGAGTGGAAACCAAAGAGCATCACTTGACTCTTTCGTTGGCTGTGGTTCCATTTTATGCTCGTGTTCATGGACGCGTGTTCTACTCAACTTTACCACAGTGGCAGCCGAGCGTCACCACTTCCGTTTGGTTGCACCCACAGCACGTGGCATCATCTGCTCACTGAAACACAATACATCAAGGGTTTTAAAGGTTACGATTCCTGTTTAAATGTTCATTGATATGTAAACGCTGCAGATTGATTGTTGCACCATAAATTACATTTTTATACCATGGTTTAGACATGAATTCTAACATGGGGTTTTTCAAGTTTGCATTAAACATATTTTATCCAAACACAAGTAGAATATGTGGCATTTTGAGTAACTGGAATGTGCCGCAGGTCTCTTTTGTTTTTTAATATTTTTTTATTAAGTGTATCTATGGCAGACACATTACTGCAACTCAATCCTGCCAAGTTTTGAACTAACGTTTACAAGATAAATGAGCTAGTATTTAGTTTAGCCTAGTTTTACATTATCATGTTCTTTTTAATACACTATCTACCAATGATTGTCCATTTATTTGTATTATTTGATAAATAAATTAAATTATATGAACAGGTGGTAACACATTTCTTAGCAAGAGTTAATTCGACGTATATTTTAGTATTGTTGCATTTGTAAACATTGCAATCATCGTCACAATGAGGAAACAATTAAATTTTGTGTCAATATTTTAACATATATATATATATATATATATATATATTAGGGGTGTGCAAATTAATCGTTTTGGATCGGTTTGGATTGAACTGAACCAAACTGGACTGGATCATTTAATATTTTTTATGAATCGTTTCTGAATCGGATTGCCTGTGAATCGAGATATGAATCGGATAGTTATGTGATTGAATCGTCACACCCCTAATATATATGTTAGAGAAAAAATAAAAATAAAAAACCACATGACCCTGCACCACAGCCTCAGCCCATGCAACCACCACTCCACACCCACATGGGCTTTAAAATATAGATCAGAAATGCTCCAGTTCGCCACGCCTAATTTTTCAGCTTTAAAACAGCTTTTCAACTGTTACATTTCCAGGCTGTTCTTTGCAAAGTCATCATTTAAAAACAGCAATAAAACTGTGGGTACTTCTATTACTTCCATTCTGGACTGGGGTTTTGTTTCACCGGTGTGATGGAGGTCAGAAGATCAGACGGTAGTAGTTTTGTAACCGTGCTGTGGTCGTACAGTAGTAGTCAGTAGCAGCCTCAGACCCAGATGTATACAAGTGGATTAATTACTCGCTCACTGAGTGACTGTAGTATTTTCCTCACACCATTATAGTAATAAACAGTGATAAAACAATCTTAGACGTCGCTCTGCCTCGACTCCAACTTCTTACAAGTTAACTAATAAACATTAAGTGGATTAACATCACAGCCGCCAACAGCAATAACAACATCCTCAGAATTTCCTCTGCCAGCACTTGAAGTTGTTGTCAGGTTCTTTTGAAGGAAGATTAATTGCCTCAGCCTGATGGAGAAATTTTAGTCTGTGTGCGTGAGCTTTTTATAATTGTTATTGGCAAACGATGCCAGGTTGTTGGATGATTAATTCACTGCTTTGCTGCAGACCTGGACTGGAGGTTGGTCTGTTTCTTTGTTCACAGCACCAAAATGTTTTCAGTGTTAGAAGGTATTCAACCATACCAGACACACTGCTAAATATTAGCCACTAACCACAATGACAGGCTCTTTACACCCTATCTACAACTGGCAACCACATCACCTGATAATTTTGGTTTTCTTTATCAATCACACAAACATGTTGAAGTATTATTGGAGAGGCCATAAAGTTTTTATAGTTAGCTTCTGATTTGTGTAGTAGAATCACACCAAGATCCAGGAACTGTCTCTAACTTTGGGATTAATTTGGAGGGATGGACCGTGGAATGGTTGGATCGATCTGTAGATAGATGGACAGATGAATACATAGATAGATAGGTCAGTGGATACTGTAGATAGGCTGGTAGGTAGTTGGATGGGTGGATATGTAGGCAAGTAGTTGGGTAGATAAATAGATGGATGGATGAATAAATAGACTGGAGAGGTGGAGTTTTAATTACCGTAATTTCCGGACTATAAGCCGCACCGGACTATAAGCCACATTCTTTCTGCATTTTCCATGATGAGGGTCAGTTTAGGCTAATTTTATTCATGTACAAACCGCGTACAAAACGTACGTTATACTTCTTCTTCTTCTATGGTGTTCATTGGCGGTTGTGACTTGCGTCTTGCTCGACACCACCTGTCTCACTCTTACCTTTTCTGCTCGAGCAGTTAGAAAAAATGCATACATTAGCCGCATCTCTGCATAAGCCGCAGGGTTGAAATTGTGTGACAGAAGTTGCGGCTTATAGTCTGGAAATTACGGTAGGTATGATGTTGATATGTTGACTGGTAACTAGGTAATTAGTTAGTTAGATAGATAGATAGGTTGGTAGGCAGGTGGTTGGGTCAGAAAGGTTGACAACTCACGGATGTGTTCAACCCTGAGGTGCTAATTCTCTACCGTGCGTTCAAGCTTGTATAACTGGTCCTCCAATTCTTCTAATGTGTGTGTTTGTTTGTGAGTGTGTGTGTGTGTGTGTGTGTGTGTGTGTTTGTGTGTGGACAGGGAAGGGGCAGGTGGGGTGACTAACTGTGGGGCCAAGAGGGGGTTTCCTGTCTTCAATGGCTCTGTGGCACGACAGTGATAAGAGCTATCGGAGCTACATTATGTTTCAAACTCCATTACAGATTCCTGGCTTTTGAATAACTCCCCCTCCCATCTCCAACACACACACACACACACACACACACACACACCTTTCCTTCTACCCCCCACCCCTTTGTATCTACTGTGTAAGGACAGCAGTTTTAAATTGGAGAACATGTAATCATGCTAATGTTCCAAAAGCAAGGCATATCAGAGGCTTTGGCAGTCATTGTACGTGTGTGTGTGTGTGTGTGTGTGTGTGTGTGTGTGTGTGTGTGTGTGTGTGTGTGTGAGAGAGTGTGTTCACACAGTAATCTGCTGAATGTTTTCCCTCTCTCTCCTTGTCTTTTCCTCCGTCGGCCTCCTTCCTCTCCTCTCTCAGCTCAGGATGCCGGGGGTTGAAAGTTCACACGCAAGCCTGTGTGTGTGTGTGTAAGTGTGTGTGCGCTACTGCAAATTAGCCTTATTTCCATCTGCTGTTAAGAAACTACCACACTGTGGAAACTTACTTTCTCTTGTAGTTTTTGTTTTCGGTTCGGCTTCACACTCTGAAATGCAAAAGTTTTTTGGTTTGAAAATGGCTGTTTTACACACATGCAGTTTGATTCTGCACACAACATACTGTACAAACTGTACGATCAAGTCTCCAAAGACCTGAAAATAGGGGGAGGTGGAGTCCTCATCCATTGTTTGGGATAATACAGAAATAGCAATGATCTTAGGGTCAGCTACTGAGGACAGTACAGTTAATGTTCTTTGCAGAAGTCTCCATTATTGGCACCTAAATCACACTGCACCCTACCAGCCTCTCCTGGACCTTCATGCATGTGTTTAAAATGTTCAGTTCAGTTATCAACTGGACTTCTTTTTGGAGTTAAGATGACATTTTATCCCTCAACTGAGGGGCTTCATCTGTTTGTGGCTGTGGCTGCCGACCACCATAACAGGAATTCTGTCATGCCCAGGAGGTGAACCCCAGGGTTCTGCTCTAGTGACAGAGACATTGACTCTGAGACAAAGAATCTCTAGGTTGTTCATATTTTTTTTTTTCAGTCCTGGCTGTAGTTTTTCGTCCCATGGTTCAGTTTTGATGTGACTGTCCAGAATCCAAGTCACTGTTGACCTGCACATGACTTTGACCTGATTCTCTGAAATGGCTGGCGGTCTAGGTTTGGACATGTTGATGTATGTGTTGGGGGGACTGGAGCGCAGTATCTTCACTGATTGACCTGCAGTTCAGTCTGAGGAATGTAAACGCTGAGACGTCTCCTCCAGACGCAGTCTTATCGCAGTGTGCGAGGGCGCAGGGGTCAGTATTGTTGTAGGAAAGGCAGGTCAGGAGCCGTGTGTTTTGCCATGTGTCAGGTGTGTTTAAGTTTTGTGTTGCCTTTAAAACATGACTTTCTCAGAGAAGATGTGTCTTCTTTGTTATCAGACATGTTTTACAATAGCACTGATTGTTTTTAGGACATGATAACAGTTTACTATGTCATTAATTTGTACTTTTACGCATCTATGCACCTTAACACTAAACACTAAAGCATTATTAAATGTATCATTTTAGTATTTTCAGAGTTAATCCTAATTTTCACTTCCAAAACACTTAAAACAAAACACCCTCTTTTACCAGGGCCTGAATAAAGTGTTACATGTTGTTGTTGACTTTTACAGTTACCAGTTAGTCATGTGACTGTGTTTTAGGACATACATCTTTTAAAGTATGTGCACATTTCGTTAAATCTAATAAAGTTTGCAGTGTTTTTGAAGATTAATGCCAAAACCAGAGTTAGATAACATTAAGTTCTTTTTTGGTATGGGTTGGAAAATGTGGGAATACTTTTGGATTACTCCGAGTTACCCTTTAATACATTTTCATACTGTTTTTTTTACTAACCTGTTTCTAGGCTACCCGTTAGTTTTATAACTTATCACAGACTGAGTCTGGAAGGCATCACATGTGACATATCCTTAAGGAAAACACTTGACAGCAGGACCTCTCAGTCAGCTTCGGACCAGCAACCCTGGAACTTATCCAGAGCTGCAGCCTGCAGTTATGAATGAGATTTTTTTTTTTTATTGTTTTGCTCTGGTTCTGGACATGATCAGTTGTATCACCATTAAGAATAACTTTTTGTGTGTGACATGTAGTTGTCCAAGAGAACTGGTTTGTTGGGACCAGTTTCACAGGTCTGTAGAGTTGGTTCCACAATTAAATAACAGACAGTTCTGTTTTGTTCTGCTTAAAGTGTTTATTGTAAGGCCGGAATCCCCTGTTTGGCTGTAATCACATTGTCATAGTTTTTCTTCACCGTCAAGGAGCGGCACGTTGCCTAAATATTTGTGGTTATTTTGCTGCATTTGCAACAAACATGAAAGAAAGATTTATTAAAAGATTAGAAACATTTGTTCTTAAAAGGTCAGATCAATACATTAGAAGAAACGTAGAAAACATATTATGCGCTTCTGATATATTTGACTAAATGTCCAATTGTCTCATAAACTGATACATATTGTGGTGACGTTTGCATCAACTGAATTTTACACCACACCACTCTGGATCTCAATATACAACTATTAAAACTGATGAATGGACATAAAGGATGAAGAAGAGACATTTAATTGTGTATCAACTTAGCTACAGTTGCTGGTCTATGTTGACACACATGTCAAACCCGAGGCCTGCAGGCCAAATGTGGTCCACCAAGTCATTTTTTGTGTCCCGTGGGAACTTACAGAGCATTTTTATTATTACACAGCAATGGTATATCAATTAATAATAATAATTAATTGCTGAAATATGTATTATTACATTAGTTCTTAGGTTCATAAAGAATGTAATTTACAATTGCCCCCTCAAGGGGAACTGCATGGTCCATGTGACTCACATGTGGTTAAAAATAATTTTGACACCTCTGATTGAGCTCCATGTTCTCTTAAATTTCTTATGAATTTAGTTTAATGTTTGTCAGTTGCAACTGTCAAAGCCACAGAATTCTGTTGCAAAAGCAGAGGTTGGTTTCACTGTTTTACACTGAAACTAAAACAAACTTCCTCCATGTAACTCTCCACTCTCTTTCTCATCGTTTCTGCCTCTCCCTCCTGGTTTCTCACTGCTCTCCTCTTTTGCTAAATTAAAGAAAACGTCATTGATCAAAGGACGAGCAGAACAGGAAACATGGGACAGACGGCAGATGATACATGTTAAAACACACAGAGAGTTGATTTAAAGCCAGGGACCACATGGAGAAACACTTGAGGAAGGACATGGCAGAAGACAGAGGGGAGCAGAAGGGAGGGGAGTACGATGACTCTGAAAAGTCTTCTCCATTTCCAAACCAGACAAGGCTTTTTCTGTATTTTGCAAAGTCTTCTTGTCCCACATGTCCATACATGCACCCTGAGGATCAGAGAGAAAGAGAGAGAGGGAGGCAGAGAGAGAGGGCATACTTCTCTGTGATGCTGATCTCCTGTCACCCCCTTCCTGCGCTCACACACACACACACACACCCCTCCTGTACTCAATCCAGAGCAACTAAGAACAATGACTCCATTCAGCTCTTTGGTTTCAAAGTGGAGTTGAACCGCAGAGTTCCACAGCGTTTGCTGCAAGATGAAGGATCGAGGAAGGTTGTTCACAAATATGGTAGAGAAAAGGGAAAAAAATGAGGTATGGTGGACCCGACAGGGGAGAGAATGAAAGTACAGTAGGTTTGAACTTTTACTCAAAGTAGATCTTTGGGAATAACTTCCTATGTTGCACCTTGGCGACCCATCTCTATTTCTTAATAATATTTGTTACATCTCTGGCCCTGAAGCTCCACCATCCTACCTCCAGGCTTCTCCCTTTGGTTGGAAGCCACAGCAAAAAGAGAAGCTGTTCTGCGGTGGTTTGCGGGGTTTCTCCGGTTTTATGAGGCCTCTGGCAGCTGGTGAAAGTCATCTGTTCCTTGTTAAAATATCAGAATTTAAGGTTAGACAGGGGCAAAGGGAGCAAGATAGCAAGAAAGTGTAGCTGGGAGTTCCTCAGGGTACATACATTGTGCCCATACAGTACTATCTTAATATCAAAACTTAGATATAAACAAATATATTGATAATGTTAACTAATAATCATTAAGAAGACCCTTTAAAATTACTCACAAGTGTTTCTTGGGAGAGAGAGAGAGATAGTTAGGGCACGAGATAAAGAGAAAGAAAGCTTCGGATTATATCTTATTATTTATGATCAGACCTAAATGTATGTTGGCCCGAGCATCTGAGCTTTACCAGAACCTGCGCTCTGATGATGAGGTGCAGAGGAGGAGACGTCCGAGTCTCCTCATCTGTTAAAAGACACATTTCTGTGTCATTTTATTATGTCGAAGATAAGACATAAACAAACTATTAGTCTTTCATTTTGGAATGTATCGTGAGCAGTTTTTGAGTTTATTATCGCGGATTCATTCTAGTGGTAAACATGGAGACAGCGTGAGCCACAGAGACCGTCTCAGTGGGTTTCCTCTCCACAGTGTTTGCTCAGTTCTGCCATTGCTTCAGGACTTTTTGATGACTTGCACCGACACCATTGAAACAGACTCAATGAACACTAAGAGAGTGAGAGAGAGGACAGAGTTTGGTGGTGGAGGCTGCCAGCTGACGTGGAAATGGACTTGGGTCTGCAAGGTCCCCTGTTTGAATCCCTCTACGTTACCCCTGAGGTGCCCTGAGCATGGTATTTACTCCACACACTGCCCCCCGGGCGCCGGATGCCCCCTGCTCACTACGGTGATGGGTTAAATGCGAAAGCATAATTTCCTGAAGGATAATAAAATAGTAAAATTAAAAAAAAAATTGAAATGGCAGAAGTCACTGGCCTGTAGGGCTGGTTCGTAGGTTTTAGTCGTATTTGCTCTAAAATGAATTCCTTAAAAACAGACTTTGTCCAACATTATTTTTCCCCGCCTGCTTCCTGTCCTTCACTAACCCTGTCCTTTGTTTTCAGTTTGTCCATTTTACTCACACACTCCTCTTATTTCCTCTTCTCTACTGTCCCTACAACACCCCCCGCCCCCCTCATTAAGCTCGTCTCTGTACTAAAATATCTCAAACTGAAACACTTAACCACTAAAACCAGGTTGCCTGCAGCTACAAGTGTATGTGAGTGTGCGTCAGAGGCCCTCACTCTGGGCATGCCTGTACATAGCCCCCGCTTCATGCACTCACACCAAAACCACACGAAGGCAACAGTGAAACCAGAGACAAAGGCATACATTCTTTTACATTCTTGTGCCCGGCTGTTTGAGCTACACACACACACACACACACATCTTAACTCCATATTTGCTAAACAAGGCACAACACATGTTGTTTGTTTATGCATATGAATGACCGTTTTGTGTCTGCGCTTGTAGCTGTTCTGTTGTCATTCTGTGAATTCTGCTACATGCGTTTGATAAATGTGGTTTTCTGGCAGTTTGTTTGTATCTGTTTGGAATATGTTTGTGCATTGCCATGTCTTGGTAGCTTTAATGCATCCTGGCTGTTTTATAAATGTGTTGTCAGGTTACACAGCTACAGTATGTCAGACAAGGTGTTCGTACGTATAGTTTCAGTGTTAGTTGAATGGTTTCACTGCTCAGAGAAGCCTCCATAGTCAAACGTCTTCCATTTACTTTAACTGAGATTTCCTGGTTGGCTCAACATTGTCAACAACTCCTGGTTGACGTTGTTGACGTCCCAGGGATTTAGCACCTTGTGTCTTATGTAGTACAGAATGTCCCTGCCTCAATGTGAACAAGAAAACAAGGTTGTGCATGCAAGATATATGTTAATAAATATATCACTGAGGTCACATGTGAAAATATATAAATGCATTTTCAAAAGAGTAAACAACAGCAAACTATATGTGCAAGATTATTAACATCGGAAAAAATAAGTTTTTTTCCACTGATCCTGACACTTTTCCCCGACGTGTAATAATTGATTTTATCAAACCGTGCCTGAAGGCACAACAACAATGCTCAATGCAATAACACTTTCTCACGAGGCCTTTTTAATGCAGAAAAGTCCAGAAAAACAACACGCATTTACTGGAAGACAACAATGCAGTTAAATAGGATAAAACTCAGCCAAGAGCAAAAGTGATCAGACCAAAGTCATGGAGTGCATTATGCTGGATAATCAGCCTGATATCTATGGACTGAAGCTGTTTCTATCTGTGTGCCTGGATGAATGAGCCCAGTTTATACCAAGGTTCATATCATCCTTAGTTGAAGATACTATATTGCCTTACAAAACTAAACTCTTTGAGGGCATTAGACACAGAAGGTTTGTCTCCTCTCATCCAAGAAGCTTCTTCTTCTAACTGGCTGTAACTGAGTATACAGTACACTATTGTTTCCCACAGAGTCGGTCACAAGGTCTCTACCACTGCCACCCAAATCGCACTGCTACATATTGGATTAAAACCTAATGTCTACTGACTTGGGCGGCAGACTATATTTGTTTTGCAGGAATACAAAGGCAGTAAATATCACAGTTTCTTCATTATTTTTGGATATTGACATATAAACTAACCAATGCCAATTTGGTATTTTATATAGAATAATCTATTGACATTGATGAAGTGTTCTCATTCATCCCTCAGTCAATATTTCATCTATATTTTTACCAGCATCCTGTCTCTCAGGGATATTTATACTTATTGAAGTGAACTTGTTTTCGTCTTTGTCCGTGCGGTGATAATAAGTGCTTGATAGAGGAAGAGGAAGAGGGAGATGAGTCTAGTGACAGGAAACATCAGGCAGCCTCCACCCTGATAGTAAAGGATAAAGATGTTCTGGTTCCTCTTTCGAGTTTTCTCACTTCTTCACTTGAAGTTGAGTTTCTGGTTCAGACTAAGTTTTGCGTCACTGCATAAAATAAAAGAAAGAAATTGTGAGGGCTGAAAGGTTTGCTTTATTTTTTCCCCTCCTTCTTCTTCTTTCTACTCTCTTTGTTCTTCATCCCCATTTGCGTGTTGTTAATTTTCTCCGTATGCTTGTTTTACTCCTTCTTGCCCTTCACTTTCTTCCTGTCTTTCATTTTTTCTTTCCATCTCTCTTATTATCCTTTGTCTTTTATGCTTCTTTGTTTTTTTTCCCTGCACCTCCTAGACCTGCTGCTTATTCATTTTATTTTGGCTTCATTTATCGTACTTTTCTCTTTCTCCTCTTTTCTTCTTTCTTCTTCCGCTTTTCCTTTCACTCTCCTCCTTCTTCAAATATGTTTCATTTGTCCTTTATCTTAGCCTACCCATCAATCCTGCAGGATCCTTGGAGACCACCATAACCCTGTCACCAAGAGAGACATTGTTTCTGGTCCAAAGTGAAATCCTTCAATACTTTCCTCCTTTGGATAATATTAATCAAGTTTGACACTTGTCTTAGGTCTCCCCCTGTCCTCTGTGTCCTCAACTCTAACTCCAACTACCTCCATGTCCTCCCTCACTGCATCCATCAATTTCATCTATGACTCCTACCTGGTAGCTCCAACCCTAGGATCATCCCTCTAGCAACATGTATCCACTGTACCTTCTCTGAACATGTCCAAACCATCTCAATCTTAGTTGACACAACAGTCCACTTCATTATCACCCATTTCAGTTGCATAGTTTCCTCATCACATAGCAGCTGATTCCTTCACGATGTGACAACAAATGAAATTTTACTAACAAGCCGCCTTTGTTCTTCTTCTCTTCCAGCCACAATGAAGAAAAACCAGAGCAGCTCTTCTTGGAGCAACCAGGGAAGCCAGATGTTCAGGGAAAACCAAATCTCCTTGCCTATGCCCTCCTCATCCAGCTCTGCTGCCACATCATCCTCCACAACCTTCAACTCCCATGTGGCGTCCATTGACGGAGTGAGCTTCTCCGAGGGAGACCTGCTCCTCCAGGTGACACATCAGCCATGTTTCTTGTCCATTATTGTCAAAAGAACCCATTGTGGAGACTGTGACTCTTCCTTCAAAATAATGGCACAGCCTCGATGGCTCTACACACACACACACAGCTGCAACGGAGCATAAAGGCCATATAACTGATGAAAAACCTGTCAACGCTGCACGAAAAGTGCAGGATTTTACTTTGCCAAAGAGCTTGATGAGCAGCCAGATGAATGCTGGCAGCACATTCTTCGGTCAGATGAACCCAAAATAAATGTGTTTGGCTGAGTCCAGCTCCAGAGTTTTGGCGTGGTCCTGGCTTCAGATGCTGCTGCTGCTGCTGCTGGAGCCTCCACAGAAAATGTAACATGTGAATAAAGGTTCAAAAAGGGTTCTGTATTTTTTTATTCAACAGGCACTGAATGGCTTTGTGTTGGTTGTGTCGGCTGAAGGTTATATCTTCTACACCTCTCCCACCATCCAGGACTACCTTGGCTTCCATCAGGTAGAACCTCCAACTTCTTCCATGCTTGGCTATACAGTATATTAATTTGTTTCCTTTTGCTAAAGTAAAAAATATGAAAAAACAGTATTTGACCTAATTTAGTGGGATTGAAATTAAAAAATAAAAAAACAAACAATGTAATTAAACTCAAGGTGGTTTTAGATCATAACAACTAACCGTGATTAACTGATATAAATATCATTGTAAAATTTTAATTTTTTCTTTACGGTGCAGAGCAAAAGGTAACAGCAGGTATATGTCAATGTTTACATTTTTTGTAAGTGTACATCTGCCTATGTATGAGGGAGTGGTGGCTTAGTGGTTAAGGAATGGGACTTGGGTCCAGAGGGTTCCAGGTTCGAATCTACCTACTGCCATGTTCACATTGGTTAAATGCAAAAGTCACATTTCGTTGTGTGCAGTGGTGTGACTCACAATGACAAGGAGTTTACTTTCCTTGGTTCCTAAAAAATTATCATCTTTTTTTTTTTTGATTAAAAATATATGACATAAAAACAAATTACTCAATATGAAACATGCAGGTGCATAAATGGGTCTCGAACTGTATATAAGGGGAAAGGCAAAACAATTTCACTAAACTCAACAACTTCCCCATAAACAGGACTTGACAGAAGTCAGTTTTAGTTCCTTCCAAGAGTCTCACATCTGTCACACTGAACATTCTGTTCTTTCAAATGTTCCTCAGACCCTTGGTGGTTCCAGTGGAACACAGGACAATTCTATAATGTTTAAGTCTGACATTTGAACCAGCAAAAAGTACTGTATGAAACATCATCTACTAGATTTACCACTGCATTAGGTCCTTACTGAGTTGAGGGTGTGTTGAGGTTAAAAATGTAGGGACAAGCAGAAAAAGAGGCCAGATTATATAAGGCTTTCAAAATAAAATAACTGCATGTGTATTTGAGGGCGAAAGGTTGGCCACATGCTCAAGCAAAAGTTCATTTGACCACAAACCAAGAGTTTGGTCTTAACTGTGTGTTTAAGAAATACATGACACATGAACACAGTGACAAATCTTTACCCTTTATTTTGCTTTTTTAATTATGTCATTTAAATACCAAAATGTGCATAAAGAATTCCAAGTTAAGAATTCTAATCCAAGGACTGCTGTTAGTTGTGTTATCTGACTTTTTTTGTTTTTATTGTCCAATTACTTTCTATGTTAAATAATTTGGCAGATGTGTTGCAATGAGAAAAGCATTTGAATAATGTTTTGTGTTGTTGTTTTCAGTCTGACGTCCTCCATCAGAGTGTGTTTGAGCTCATCCACACGGACGACAGACCTCTGTTCAGGCAGCAGCTTCACTTTGCCTTCAAGCCTAATTCTGAAAAAGCTGACGGTGCAAAGGACTTTCACAGTGAGTCCAAACCACCTCAAGTCCATTATCTGACAACCATGAGAATCTGTGAACCAGACTAACATTTTCATCTTTATGTACAGATGACCAAAGGTCTGCAGACATCAGCAATGATCTGATGGTGTTTGACCCTCAGGCCATCCCCCCGGAAAACTCCTCCTTCCTGGAGAGAAGCTTCTGCTGTCGGTTTCGTTGCCTTCTGGACAACTCTTCTGGTTTCCTGGTAACTAAGCTCCATGTTCTTTACTTTAAATGACCTCACCTCGAGGTGAATAAACACGGCATTTTTCTGGTATTTTAGGCGTTAAACTTTCATGGTCGTCTGAGGTTCCTCCACGGTCAGGGCCGGATGGCTGATGATGAGACGCTGGCACCTTCTCAGCTCGCCCTCTTCTCCATTGCTGTGCCGGTGCAGCCGCCGTCAATCCTGGAGATACGGACCAAGGCCCTTCTTTTCCAGACCAAGCACAGACTAGACTTCACTCCTATGAGCATTGACACAAGGTAGACAAACACAAAAACAGGATATGTAGTAAACTTTAGCTAGAAATGTAAAGACGAACGCACAGAGTTAGCAGAATTTTTTACATTTTCTTCTCTTCTGACAAAGTCTAAGTCCAGACTTGTTGCAGCGAAAAGAAATTTGAAACGGGAAATTTGCTAGTGAGCGAATCGCTTTGTGAGAGACTTTCACTTTCTGAACTGATCATCTCTAGACTTTGAACCTTTCAACATATACTCTGTACATGTGTTTATTTTACTGCATAAAAGACTTATTTTGTTCACATCGGTCAGTTCTCTGCTTCACATTTGTTTTCCTGGCCTTCTTGTCCTCAGAGGGAAGGTGGTTCTAGGCTACAATGAGACAGAGCTGTGTTCCAAAGGGTCAGGATACAACTTCATCCATGCTGCAGATATGATGTACTGCGCTGATAACCACGTGAGAAGTAAGTAGTCGGGGGTTTTTTGCCTTAACCTTGAACATTAGTGAGTGCAAATATCTGACTTTGCTGTGTCCTGCTTAGTGATGAAGACCGGAGACAGCGGTTTCACCTTCTTCAGGCTGCTGACCAAGAGTAAGACCTGGGTCTGGGTCCAAGCAGTTGCCACACTGGTCTTCAAGGCTGGGCAACCTGACTTCATCATTGCACGACAGAAAGCTTTGACGTGAGATGAGAGCCAAAGTTTTTAGATTTGAGAGGCTGCAGTCAGAAAATTAAAAAAATCTTTTTTGTTGTTTTTTAACAGGAATGAAGAGGGAGAAGAACAGCTACGCCTCAGACGCCTGCAGCTGCCCTTTAACTTTGCCACCGGAGAGGCTCTGCTGTATGATAAAATGCCTGCTATAAAAGAACCTGACCAGTGCTCCAACCCTAAGCAGAGGAAGCTGGACACACCTTCAGTCAGCCAGGACTCAATTCTTGGAATTATGCTGCGGCAGGACCAGACCATTTACTGTGAGCACAACTCTAACACCATCACCTCCCTAAATGACGTGGCCTTCCAGGACTCCCATGCCACCGTCAGTGTTCGTGGAGACACGTGGCAACACTCAGTGCCCAAGCCCACAGAGAATGTACTCAAGCCTGACACCGTGGTTAAGGACATGATGGACACTCTGCAGGAGATCCTGGGGGATTCCAGCATCATGGAGGACCTTGAAGTGGAGGCAGATGAACTGAAGGGCTGGGAGTGCACACTTCTGAGGATGAGCAACACCCTGCCTGAAATCACCGAGGACCTGAACGATATTTTCAGCAATGACATTCTGTCTTTTGTTGAGGAGCAACTGCAGAAGGAAGACGGGTTCAAGATGGTGGGTCAACTCGATGACAATCGAACTATATCGTCCACGTTGGACCTCCAGGGACCCAATGCCAATCGATCCTTAGGACAGAACTTTAATTGTGCTCTGGAGAACCAGCTAATACAAAATGGAGAGCAAGTCATGGCTGGACAAGGTGTTCCAGAGACCACCAAACTGACTCACATTGATTTCCCTCAGTTAGAACCTTCTGTTCTGACCAGCTCAGGCCTCCACCCGGCCACCGCGCAGCTCCCTGTTCTGTCCAACAGAAGTGCCGGAGCACTGTTCAACAGCACCTCGGTCAATTCCACTGTTGGACAGTCCAACAACTTGACGACCTTTCAGGTCTCTACCAAAGAAAACAACTATGGAGCGTGTGAGCAGAACAACCATCATCATTCTAACCAGATCCAGGGTCAGACACAGCTGTCCCACCCGCAAAACAGCCTCCAGTATCAGGCTCCTCAAAGGGACTTGAATCCTTCGTTCGATTGCCAGAGTGGCCCTTGGGGGTTATCTGTGCCCAACACAGACCAAGTCAACAACTTTGTACAAACCTACAGCCCTCATATTTCAAACCTACCAGCTTTCATGGACAATTGTCCTCCAGTAAGTAGCCTGCCAGGCCAGGTTTCACTTCAGACCCAGAACAGTGAGAAACACACTAATTCCTGGTCAATGGAGCAACAGCTGCAGCAACACATGTCCAGTGCCTGTCGCCTCCAGACACCTGCACTCTCTCCACCTGGACCAGTCCCACCCCAAACCTCTGCCAATGGCAGACCAATGACGCTGAATTGTACCGGTGTCAATTTTCCAGTTAACCAGGACTTAGAGCACCTCCCTGTGGTTCCACAAAACAGCTGCAGATTCAGCAATCACACGGAACCTGTTGTCTGCAACCCGATCAACCCGCTTACCCATAACAACATTCTCTCCAAGCCCCCCTGCCTATACCAAGGTCTTACAGCAGTGGGGTCCATGCTGGGCAACTTCAGCGATCACACACAGGTAACATTGACGGGGAAAAAAATTCTTACGATAATAACCAGTAGGATGACAGTGTTTGACATATGCTGCTATAAACCAGGGGAGGGCAAACTTTTTGTCCTGTGGGCCAGAATTTATCCTAAAATTGGACACTAGAGCAAGTCAAGAATAGAAAGATGGAGCATTCGTTTGAACGAAGATAAAAAAGTCATGTATAAAACAAAAAATGCAAAATTTCTAATAGTCTTTATGATTTCAACTACAGGGGTAAACACAAGCATTGCAGGGAAAAGACAAAAGTTTAATTATATTTTAAATAAATTGATTCATTTGGACAAGGATGGTGGGCCACATCTTGCCCCCGGGCCGTAGTTTGCCCATCCCTGTTCTGAACCAAACCTGGGCAAACTGTTGTGGGCCTTGACAGTTTAATCCATCTTACCCAGTAAACTATTAAATTATCGTTTATCATTACACGTTAGCAATGCCCTTGTTTCTTTGGACAAAAGTTTTTTGAAATACAAAATAAGTATTCCATGTTTAAGAATTTGAGCTAGAGTATTTGACTGGCTAATCTCTAATGTATTTTAGTTCAGTGAAAATCTATTTTCTCTGTGCTTCCATCCTCAGATTAACAACCATTCTGTCTTGGGGACCAATGTTCACTCCTTCCCCCCGATGCCCAACAACTCTTTCTACTCAGAGAACGAGCAGTAAATAGCCATAGTGGTATGGCTACAACAGCAAAACAGAGGTTTCAAAGTAAAGACTCCTGTCTCTAAACTAGAAACAAAACAGCAGAAGAGCAGAGCTGTGTCCAAGTGTCCTTGTTTTGTTTTGTTTGCTTATTTTTATTCAGAAACAGCAATCACTGCTGTAAAACCCCAGTTAGCTTCTGCAAAGCTGCTTTTTGGCTTTGTCCGACGAGACGAGACGCAAAGTTGGTTTCTGGTTTTCTTGGACAATGATTTCCTGATGAAACAGTGATAGAAACGTTGGACTCGCACTTCTGCAGCATCAGTTTCTGGTTGATTTTCTATTCTGGAACTTTATTCTTGGGACCTGATGCCACCACTTAAAGTACTCTGTCTGGACCTGGATGACGTCCACGTCTTGTCTATTGTCTTAGTAAAACAGTCCCTCCTGGCATGAGCTCTCAGAAGAATAGATTTCATATACTTAAGTTGTGATTTCATTTCAATTTATTACAACCAACAAAGAGAGGTGTATTCTGACAGGGTATGAGGCTATGTGTGTGTGTGTGTGTGTGTGTGTGTATATATATATATATATATATATATATATATATATATATATATATATATATATTGGATAGTGAGGCCGACATTGTGTCGTTTTTTTTTTCTTTATATGGAGCAAAGTCGCTGAGCCAGTTTTATTTTTATTTCTCATTACCACTTCATCTCTCTCTCTGTTTTCTATTCTTAAATTCTGCACTGTTTTTCTCTTTTAAAGAAAAAAACAATTCAGACAGTGCCTTACTTTAAAGCAACATACGTTTGTGATTCTTTATAGGGACTGTCTGTAATAATCCCCCTTAATCTCCCTGTTATTTGGGCTAAATGGTAAATAATCTAATTGCACTATTCATTCAAACCAATGCCAAAGTGAAGTGAAGACACTAAATGTTTTCAAATTAAAAGACAATCATTTTCATCCAGCCCAGTTTTGTACAAAATGTGATTTGAACTTAGTCCAACTAAGCTTTATTAGTTAAATATACTATCTATGTTAATTATATTTAATTGTGGAAAGAGCTATTTCTGCGCATTTTTTTTTTGGTTTTTCTTTTTGTTTATAATGACTTGAATTTCACGCTATTTTTTTTTCATCAAAATTTCTCTCTTTCTTTGGTTTTTGTCCAAAGTGCAGAAGTAAAAACTGTCAAAGGCAGCTATTGTATATTAAGAATATAAAAACAAGAATATGATATTACTTAATCAAATAATATCACAATTTTAAAAAGCAGTAAAATTCTTCAATGTGCCTTATTTGCAACAGACTTTTTTAGTCACTTTAAAGCAGTAAAGGTAAAAACAGCCTGACGATGCAAATGTTGAGAACAGTTTTTACATCTAATACTGAGTCAAAAAGAATCCCATTCAACTCTCTTTTAAAAAAAAAGTCACATTTGGAAACAAATAATCCTAAAAGTACAGTACTTTTTACTGTATTTTTCAAAAATACGTTTGTTCCTGAAAACCAAAAATCCATTTTAAGAAATTTGGAATGCTTTAAACCAAAGGGAAAATGTAAGATATTTTCATACAATTTTATTTTCTGCATTTTGTATTTCAGAAATGGCATTTTTGGGCAAAGATGCATGCTAAATGTTGGAAACAAGATAACCAAATATACCAAGATTGCCAAATCAATGAAAAACAAGAAAATTAAATCAACATAAGATGGGTGTAAATATTTATTTTTGGAAAAATACTATTGAGAAAATAACAAACAGCAGCAAATGTTATAAAATTGGAAATATCTTTTCTATAAGAGAAATTACAAAAAAAATGTTGAAATTTTTATTTTATATATTTTTTGAAAGTTATTGAAAATGTGTCTTGGAATTTGTGAATGGAAAAATTAGGTGTGTAAGTGTAAGTCAAGTTTCACTTAAAACAAATCTGAGAAGACGGTAATGAAGAAAAATGGATTTCTGATCAGAGAGATTTAGCCCTAGCAGTTTTGAAAAGTAGAAATGTTTGGAAACCGAGGCTTATACCAGATGAAACATAATTGTAATTTATTTTCTGTTAAAACCCAATTCTCAGCCATTTTTCCTCTCAAAGACATTTAAAGAATCATAATTTTGTTTTTAAATTTAAAATTAGGATGGAGCCAAATGTTCCTTTTACTGGTCAGTCTCAAAAATGCAGTATCTTTGTGTATTTGTACATAGGTTCCCATTGTTGTCACCGTTGCTTGTCATGTTGTGTATTTTAGTATCATACTGGTTTAACCTGACTCACGGCTATCAGGTTTATTTTACATTGTCGACACGGCATATACATATTTAATCTTCTCTCATTTTTTCTTTATTTTGTTAAAGTTTCATCTTGTTTTATCTCAGAATTTTCACATAGATTTTTCTTTTTGTTTTGCTTTAAGCAATGTAAACATGTTTTAGTCAGTATGCTCACCATATTAAAGGTGTTACGATCACAAACAAATGTTGAAATATTCTTTCCTATTGTCTTTTTCTTTTTCACTAGCTGAAAAACGTGGAGAAATAAATAGTCCAACATTTACTTACATTTTTATAAATCAAATCTCGTTTCAGAAATATTTATTTTCTACATTTTACGTGAATATTCACTATTTGTTTATTATTTTATATATATATATCATTCTGCCAGTGCGTTGCCAGCTTAAAAACACTAAGAAGAAACATTGGGGGCTGTTAACAGACTTAGCTTAGCTTAACAAATCGGGCAGTTACAAGTATTTTTACCTAAATTGAACATTATTTATATACTTAATGCAAACCCTATAGAGATATTAGTGCCTTTACTTTACAGGTACTTCCTTACCCAGTTTAGTACACGTATAAACGTAAAACTCTAGACATTATTAATATTATTTTAATATCATTTGTTGGCTGTGGGCTCATTCTGTGACCACTAGATGTCCTCGTTCTGCTGGTTGTGAAGATACTCATTCATCCAGGTCATGACACTCAATGAGTTTAAATCTAAACCACGAAACAAAACGTCTTTCAAGCTCAAATGAACATATGGGGGTGTGAATAATATTAATATTGTTCCTAATATTCCAATTTTATTTGTTTAACGATGACTTAACGCCATCGATGAAGAACTGCGCCGTACGTAGATGTCGAATACGTAATTCTACATCACGTCAGGCAAAAATAACGACGCTGTGACGCCGTGGTTATTTGAACACGTGGTTTTCTTGTGCGGTCATGTGAAAATACAGTTGTTGGATGAGGTTCCTGTTGTTTTTCTTCAGTTTGAATGATGAGAGGGGCGGTGGGAACACTTTTACCAATAAAAAAAAAAATTACATTTCAGAATATTTTTTTTTACAAACTCTGAAACAAAATTACATTTATGAAAACTAAATTAGATTTAAAAACACATTTTTATCAACTCTGAATCTGTGAAAATTCAATGTATCCTGCTATGACATTGGACGTCATAGCACGTGCTATACTGGTTACTTATCAGAATAAGAAGAAGGAGCGCTGGGAGGAGAGGGGAGGGGGAAGGAGAGGAGACGAGGACAGGGGAGAGTGGGGAGGAGAGGAGCACTGACGAGGAGTCAGAAGAGAAGAGGTGAAAAGAGGAGACCGCTTTAAAAAGTAGACGTTTACTTTCTATTTTGACATTGAACGCACCACGTCGGTTCCCCAGGAGGAGGGAAACGCACCACACTTGTCCAGGCTGTCATCACAGGAGACAGGGACACAGCCCTGGTCATGAACTTACACACCGAGTGATTTATCTTCATTAAAACTGAAGGGCTGTCCACAAGTTTAATGCTGTGTCGGTGGAGAAGAGCAGACACTGACACGGTCTGTGGTCCAAGAACCTGAGGAGGAAGCTGTTTGGTCTGGATGGAGGTCGACACGGTTACTGGGAACAAACAAACAAACATGTACGTGGGCAGGAAAAGAAGGAAACCGGTACAAAAAGGGTAGGTTCGTTATCTGCTATTATTAATTATTGTATTTTCACACTGTGTCTCTGTGTTGTAATGTGAAAAAAAACAGGTTCATTATTCATTTTTTATGTAGATTTGATATTGTGAAAATGTATATTTACTCCTATACTAGTGATATTATTATAAGTATATAATTATATTAAACTGAGTAGTTACCAGTTTTCCCCTAAATTTGGCAATATTTTCTACTTTTCCTCACACCAATCTCGAGAGTAGATAGACATATCTATCTATCTATCTATCTATCTATCTATCTATCTATCTATCTATCTATCTATCTATCTATCTATCTATCTATATCTATTTTGATTATAATTTAGATGCCATAAATTTTCCTTCCAAATTAGAAAAAAATGCATGCCTATGATAAGAATCTTTGCTTAGATATTTGTTTCTGATTTTTTTTTTTTTAAAAAAAACAGGTTCATTATTTTTATGTAGATTTGATATTGTGAAAATGTATATTTACTCCCATACTAGTAATAGATTCCATACATTTTCCTTCCAAATTAGAAAAAAAATGCAACAATCTCAAAAGTCTTATGATCAGAATCTTTGCTTAGATTTTTGTTTTTTGTTTTTTATTTTATGTGCACTGTCAAAACTACTACTACAGCATGTTGACAGGTGCAAACTTTACACAAACTCTTTCTGTTTTGTGTCTTTTCTCCCAGAGTCAAACCACCTCCTGTAGAAGGAGTGAAGTCCAATCCATCCAAACGGCACCGCGAGCGTTTGAACTCAGAACTGGAGCATCTTTCTCGTCTGCTGCCTTTCCCCGAAGACGTCATCTCCAGTCTGGACAAACTCTCCATCCTGAGACTCAGCGTCAGCTTCCTCCGCAACAAGAGCTTCTTCTCAGGTAGGAACCACAGACCTGTGTCCATGAGATGGTTTGAGTCTGTGATGAACAGTAGTATATTTTTGATAAACACTGATCAAATACTGAGCCTCCTAATATACAGTATAAAGCCTGAAAGCTACTGTATATTAGCAGTTCTGGGTGTAGAATCAGGTCACCACACTAGTGCCTGAACTCAGCACGACCCCCACTCCACCTCCCTCCCTCCCTCCCTCCCCTCAGTCTGCACTGAAGGATGGCTGTTACTTTGCCTTTGGCCATAAGAAGACACTAATGTGGGTCTGAGGAGACGAGCAGGCTCTGGGACAGACGACACTGTGTCATAATACACAACAATTCCATTTACAGCTGCTCTAGTGAAGAAGAGGTGGAGAGACTCTCAGATGTTCTGGAACCTCTGACTCCATCAACCTTTTAAGAGCTGCTTTTTACACTTACACTGTGACTGAACCTACAATATCTGCTGAGCTCAGTTTCTCTTCACACTGTGAAGACATGAAGACATGACTGACGGCAAGACTGTCTCTGCTGCAAATGGTTAGCATAAAAAGGAGAACTGTAGAGATAGGATTATAGACACAGTATCATTTTTACATAAAATCAAAAGTATTTCAATTTGCAATGGTTCGGGGTCCAGCATGTCTTGGAGACATCTCTGTACGTCCCTAAGACAGATGTAGGGTAAATTGACAAAAATAATTGTGTTTCCCTGCCGTACATCATGTTCTTCTTTTTTCAGCTTGTCCCTTTTCCAGGGTTTGACACAGCAAATCATCGTGTTTCATTTCTTCTCTCTGTCCTCTGTATCTTCAACACTGACTCCAACTTCCTCCATCATTTCATCCATCCATCTCCTCTTTGTCTACCTGGTAGCTCCATCCCTAGAATCATTCTTCTACCAATGTGTCCACTGTCCCTCCTCTGAACATGTCCAAACCATCTCAATCTGTCTTCTCTACCTTTTTCTCCAAACCTTCCTGTCTGTGTTGTCCCTCTTAACCTCATTCCTGATCCTGTCCATCCTTGTCTCTCCTAAAGAGAATCTCAGCAGCATCTTTAACTCCTCCACCTCTGTCTCCTGTCTTCTACCTATTCCTAGTGTCTCTTATTTATCCATCAAGGCTGGTCTCACAATTGTCCTATATTTATGCTGCAGTTGTAAGAAATGCAGATGTTGTTGTGACTTTCTACTGGCTGTTGTGTCTTCTCAGCTCCTCCACCTCAGTCTCCTCTAGACCCTTCAGCTGTGTTTCTTGATGTTTCCTAATCCTGAGGTCAGCCCTGAGAAACAGCTGAAGCTCTTACAACCATTTATTATTCATCGTTGACATGTTTGTTGTGCATTTCTCAGAGCTTCAGGGCTTTAACACATTCAGCGGTGACACCAACAGAGTCAGTCAGTGTAGTGAAAACCTGAACCAGTGCAGAAGAGCAACCTTCAACCTTAAGAACCTCATCAACTAAAACTAATTTAGTAATTGAAACTTAAATTGGTTGAAGTTGGTTTTGGAGTTGAGCAGTTTTCCACTGGTCTCTACTGTGTCAGATTAACCAGTGCTGCTTTGACACCCTGCCACCTGTAGAGGGAGTTACAGTCTAACTCTAATATTTAGACTGAAATAATAAAGAAAATATGATTTTTTTCCACTCATTTTTACTGTTGTATTTATCTTATATTTTTCTGTTGAAAGCTTGGAAGAAACAACTGTCCATTGGCACCAACGGCAGCGTGCACGATCATGGTGAGACGATGTCGCCCCCTGATGGTGGCCGCATACCTGAGGGGGAGCTGCTGATGCAGGTTGGTAAATGAGTATATCAGAGTATCATTAAAAGTAAGGTTGTGATTCTAAGACCAAGTTCATTATGAAATGTACTGATCATACTGAGTTTATAATAAAGTTTTTTTGAATTATGAAAACACATTTGTGCAAAGCGCTAGACAAATGAAGGAGCGGTGCATTTATTTTGAAAAATAAACAAAAAATAAACATGTCTATAGTCAAAGAAACAATCTGTTTTTGGAAAAAATTAAGTTGTCTTCAATGCTTTGTTTACAAAAATATAGATTTGTTTTCATCATGTTGATCCTACTGTGATGATGGGAAATTTAAAATTTAATACAAATGCCGTCATAGCAGCAGCAGCAGCAGCAGCAGCAGCAGTAGTGGTGGTGGTTTTCTGCCTATTCCATTGACAGACAGCAGTCTATGAATTATAAAGAGTTAGTGCACACATGTATAATTAAGGAGAGGGGGTTGGATGGAAATCCAGAGTGTGTGTGAGTGTGTGTGAGTGTGTGTGAGTGTGTCTGTGCTCAGTTTTACCAGGTCTTCTTCCAGCTTCTTGGTTGGAAATGACATTTGCTGCGCTGCTAAATAACGACAGACTAAAACAGTTGAATAGACTGTGAAAAAATGCAAAAGTATTGATTTTTTGTGTTTACACCACAACAGGTACAGACTGATAGAGTGGTGAATTTAGCCAAACAGTGATTGATACAAAATATAAATATTTATGTACTATAAGTATATGTCCTGTCTCTTATACACATCTAGATGTGTATAAGAGACAGGGATGGAGGGATAGAATATTGCACATTA
>JAFBJS010001986.1:239314-257668 GCA_016785265.1 Paraplagusia blochii | reverse complement strand
TGGATACATTGGTAGAAGAATGATCCTAGAGATGGAGCTACCAGGTAGGAGACAAAGAGGAGATTGATGGATGCAGTGAGGGAGGACATGGAGGTAGTTGGAGTCAGAGTAGAAGACGGAGAGGACGGGGTGAGATGGAAAATGTTGAATCGCTGTGGCAACCCCTGAAAAAAGGGATGCGAGGTAAGAAGAAGACATAAGAAGGATGTTTTTAAGTTCTCAGTCTCTCATTTTTTTGTCAGATTTTTATGAGTTTTCCATTTTTTTTTAATCTTTTAAAGAATCAAACGTTTTAATCTTGAAGCCCCAACAGTAAAAGAAGATTTTGACATATCTCTATGAATCTAATAAACCATAGAAACTACAGTAGAATCACTTTGGGACTGACTGAGTTAAATATCAGAGTCTCCAGACTTCATGCAGGGATCATCTTCTGTCACACTGGCAGGAGGCCACTGCTGTCTCAGCTGCAGGACTCCACGTCAACACCTCCTCACCAACACCTGAGGCTGGGCAAAACCAGGAGCAGGAGGAAGAAAAGGGGTGGTGGGGGGTCTTCTCCACCTTCTGGTTTTATTTTGTCAGAAGATAAAATTTCTTCTTCTGAATCCATTCTATATTTCTTTTCTGACTCAGTAATTTATCAGGAATCCCAATGTGAATCTGGTTTCAAACCCAAATATCTATGAACCTGTTTCTGATTCTTTATAAATAAAAACTCTTTCAAAAATGTAAGTCTTGGTTCCTGCTGCTGGTACCTAGTTCTGGTACCTGTCCTGGTCACCACTGGTATATTTACTGAACACTGAACTGTTTTGTTGACAGGCTTTGAATGGTTTTATTCTGGTGGTCACAGCTGAGGGAATAATCTTCTACTGCTCCAACACCATCCAGGATTACCTTGGATTCCATCAGGTAAATTAGAACTTGGAATTGAAACTATCAACATAAATTACACAAGGTTTTATTTTGTTATTTTCTACATATAACATGTGACTGGAACAGAGGGGTCAAGGTCAGAGCAGGTCTTGGTCTTAGTTTCAGTTCTTCTTATATTCCAAAATAATGACTGATTTCCTTCTGTCTTTATTTCAAAGTAAACTTTAGGTTTAATCTTGAGCTTTTATTTTGAAAATGGACCACAAATCTGTAATTTATATTCCTTTATGTATTAATGTCAGCAATTGCAGTGCCATGCAAATACATTTGATTTTTTTAATTTTATTTCTGATGAGTTATTAAGGCAAACATTAATAAATATGTACGTTATATGGTAAATGGTTTGTTAATAAATTGGTTATGTGGTTTTTTTTGTTTCTCTTCTTAGACTGATGTGATGCACCAGAGTGTGTTTGACATGATCCACACCGAGGACCAGCAGGAGTTCAGAAGGAACCTTCACTGGGCTCTGGACCCTCTGCAGGGCCCTGGAACCAACACAGAAACTTCAGCAGGTCTGAGTCTCACTGTCATTCTCTGTAATAGTTTTAGACACTGATAATAAACAGTTAAGGTTGGAAATAACATTGAAGCATGAACATCAGCAGGATTCTTTCCATGTGTCAGTGTGGCAACATCAAATCAATGTGTCCCATAAATAATTAAATCAAATTCTCCAAAGAGTTGCTCAGGAAGGGACAGGAAACTTGTGCAGTCTACCTAATAAAGCGAACGCTCCTTGGCACCAACTGATGTGATGAAAGGTGACAAGGTGACTTTTTACTGACGGCTCCCGTTTTAAGAAGCAAATGTCACCAACAATTTACTGGGTTTTCGTCCTCACAAGCAGCAGGAAGCTGCAACAAAAACAAACACTGTCTCTCAGCAGCAAACACACACTGTCAGTGGTCATGCTGTGCAGGTGCAAACCCAAACAGACACTTGTCATTTTAGATTAAGGTGTCAGTGGCCCACAGGGTCCTTTATACCAGTGAGGCCCAACCACTGGGCCGGGGACCCGTACTGGTCCGTGGGTGAATCGGTGCCGGGTCACAGAGAAATAATGTTTCCTTTTGGTCCCATCTGTCTATTACTTCCACTTGATCCATACTCATATCAACAAGAGAACTGACCAATAGAATGGCTAGGATTCCATCATCAATAATGCAACTATATTTGATTAGGAAATATTTTCTCAGTGAAAACAACAACAATAAACTTAAATTGATACAAGATTCTAACTTTTATACTGGTCTGGTAGGAGAAAATTATAGGCTGTGTGCACTTGAGAAACTCTTGTTGTGCTCATGCAGTTTATTCAGGTAGGAAGATTTTATAGCTAGGAAAATATTTCAGGACACCGGAAATTTACTTAATTTGGGGGAACACTGCCTTGTAGAGTTTGTATGCAGTATTGTGGACAATAATTACATTTAAAATATGTTTATATTTACAACTATACATATATGTATTTTCCTTCTCTCTCTGTGTCTCTATCAGACTCTTCAGAGTCAGTGTCAGCCAACACCCACAGCCTGGTGAGCTACAACCCTGACCATCTCCCACCTGAGAACTCCTCCTTCCTGGAGAGAAACCTTGTCTGCCGTTTTCGCTGTCTCTTGGACAACAATTCAGGATTTCTGGTAGGAATTAAATACACCTAAGAAGATGGTGTTTTTTTTTTACTTTTTGAGATTCACAATAGTGGTTTGTTGTGTTGGAGGGCCTGCTGATGTTATGGCGTGCCACCCTTTGGATCAGGAGCAACAATTTACTTTTATAATCCTCCTTAAGAGGGCCACAGGGTCGTGGGTAAGAGAAAGTTAATCCCCGGTGACACAGATGAGGGGGAACTTGCTTAGTCGGGGTTCACACTACAGCTCTGTGACTTAGCTGGGAAGTAAACGGTGCAGTATTGTTAAGTGAATAGTTGATTTAAATCTCTCAAAAGCCAAATCAAACTCACTTACGGACATCTGCCCTTGGTTTTCCCTCAGGCACTGAATATCCAGGGTCGGTTAAAGTTTCTACATGGTCAGAACCATCAGCACTGCAACTGCAAGGACAACTGTGCTCCACCGCAGCTGGCGCTCTTCGCAATCGCTACACCAATGCAGCCTTTCACCATCTTGGAGATTCGAACCAGGAACATGATCTTTAGGACCAAACACAAGCTTGATTTCACTCCCATGGCTTGTGATGCAAAGTATGATAACAGAACTATATGGGACAATATATGGGACAAACAGTCAACACAACATAACATTTATTTTGTTATTTTTTTTTGAAGGGGTAAAATTGTTCTGGGGTACACCGAGGCTGAGCTGAGGGTTCGAGGGTCTGGTTACCAGTTCATCCACGCTGCTGATATGTTGCACTGTGCCGAGAACCACGTAAGAAGTAAGGTCAACTTAGTGTACTGTCTTTAAAGTCTTCACATTTTTTAAATTATTTCAGTGTGAAAAATTGTGACAAACCTCACGTTGAATCTATGTGTTGTTTACTTGTTCTTTAACAATTGTATACTATCAATGTGTACTTTTGTCTCACTTCAGAAATACTTTTCGCGTAAAAAAAACAATTTCCAAGTACTTGAAAAACTATTTTTTTCAATAGAAAATTAAAAATAATGTTTGGTGAGGGTTTCCAATCTTGTCAAAATTGGTAACATGATTTTTCAATAAAATATAAAAATAAAATGTGATTATCAGATTATCAAACCAGGTTAAAAGTAATTATTGAAGTATTGAAACCATACAAAGAAGAAAGATTATGTCTTTGTTTAGTTTACTTTTATATGTATGTCCATAGCTGAGACTTTTCCAATGAATTTCAGTGATAAAGACTGGTGAGAGTGGCCTCACTGTCTTCAGATTGCTCACCAAAGACAACCGCTGGAAGTGGGTCCAAGCCAATGCACGACTTATCTTCAAGAACGGGAAGCCAGACTACATTATTGCCACTCAAAGACCCCTGGCGTAAGACAACAATGATTAGAGCTGGAGTTTTAATGAGAATTCGTAGGTTGACATTCTGTCTATTCCTGCAGGGATGATGAGGGAGGGGAGTACCTGAGAAAGAGGTCCATGCATCTTCCTTTCACCTATGCCACTGGGGAAGCGCTGCTCTATCAGACTGGATTTCCTTTTCCCTCCCAGGGCAGTGTCAAAGGCAACAAGTCCAACAAGGGCAAAATGGACAGGAGTTCAAGGATGGACCTAGACCCAAAGTCTCTGCTGAAAGCCTTTATGAACCAAGATGAATCTGTGTATGTCTCCCAGCCAAACACACAGCTGGAAATGCTCCACCAGAGCAGCCTTACTCTCCAACAGCCAAACGAGTTCATATTCAATGGTTCTGTAGAGAGTGGACCCCCAGTATCCAGCACGGGACCAGGGGGACACAGCAGTGGTACCGTTAACCATGATCCACTATTTGAGTCCTTGTCTCTTGATGTGGATGAGTTGTGTTCCAACAGTGAACTCTTTAACGCGCTAGAAAACCTGGGCCTGGATGCAGAAGACCTAGAGCTTCTGCTGCTGGATGAGAGGATGGTGCATTTGGAGCTGGACTCTGTGGAGAATCTCACCAACAACAATATGTTAACCTACAACCATCACGCTAACACAGGTCAGACAGAGCAAGAGGAACCAGGCAACGCAGGTTCATATGGGCTTTTGAGCCCACCACCAAACCCTAACAACTTGGCATCAAGTGTCAACCTGGAGACAACGACGGTTTTGTCTAAAAGTAAAGTGACAGAGAACGTTGTATCACAACAAGTGCAGCATCAAACCCGTGCATGTGACCAGATGATTAGTCCTGTAGTCCAAGGCAACACCTTCTATCATTCTGGATTCATGAGCACTAATGACTCACCTTGGGTTTCTAAAAGGGCTCCTCAACATCACAATACTTTACTTAAAGTTTCCCAGCAGAACTCTTATCCTCAACCTCTTCCTTCCAACCAGTGGCAGCTTCACACCGACCAGAACTTCACTCGACTACATCCTTATCATCAGGAAAGCTGCAGCACTACTTCAACATCTCAGAATTATCTTGGACAGGCAACAAGCATCTTTTACTCACCAAATGAGTCGACGCAAAGTACTGACGTGGGATGTAGTATCTCCAAGAGCCCATACTCCTGCAGTACTAGGACTGCACTGGACGCTTGTTTCTACCAGCATCAGGGTCAGAAAAACCAGCAGATGAATGTCCAGACTCATGATGTTTCTTTTTGTTTGGGTCCGAGCTCTGGAGTGGAATTCGAGCAGTTGTTGGATTTGACTCATCTTCAACACAACCAGACATCTCTGCAGCCGTGCAGCGTGTTTGGAGTCAGTGCAGAAGATACCACTCAACGCACGGTAAGATTTGAACTAAACTTGTCCTTGTTCACATTGACAAACAGAACAATTCAGAACAAGACAGACAGAAAACCCACGTCTATGTATCAGTGGCACTTGTCCAGCCCGGTTCCATCTCCGTATCTTTGTTACGATTCCTAGTAGATAAAAGTCCAGCTCTGTTTAGTCTGACTGTCAGGACTTTTGATCCTCCATCAGTGGCTGAGCCTCAGGTCTGTGTTGCTCTAAAATATCATTTAACGTCAACAAACCGAGCGCTGCAGGCCCAACAGCTCTGACCCTTTGACCTCGCTCTGTTCTCTCTCACTGTCCTTTGAATTGATGTTTACCCCTCAGCTCACAGAGACTCCAGACTGGTACGATGCTCAGTGTAAACTGTGGTGATGCAACCAGACAAGTCATATAAATCAGTCAGAGAGGGGCGCTCTGGAGCAGACAGTCATGATGGCCTTCAAGGGCGTCCTAGCTCAGTTAGTGCCAGGTTCCATGAAACATCTCCTTTGTACTGAATACCTGAGCCAGAAAACTAGGTCAGCTCCACAGACATTTTTCTTACATTGCTCACAGTTGTTTGCATTTATCATAAGTAATGATGCAATAAAGATGTTTTGCAGAGACTGTGCTTCTGCCCCAGGAGATGTTCAGGCCCTGCTAGTCTTCGATCCCTCCATTCATCCCACGCCCCACTGGGTATCTACTGTTATTCTTCAGGGTCACTGACTGGGGATGTTAAATAAATACTGGCATGATGGGCAGTCAGGCATGAGATGTCTTGACCTACAAAAGGACTAATGTTAAAACTCAGGGCCAGGGCAGTAAAGCACTAATAGACTTTTTCAGCTGACAGAGATGGTGGTGGGGGTCGGGGTTGGGGGGGGGGGTCACACAGCAGAGAATCAAAAGTGATGAGTTGTTTTATCAATGGAAGAAAAGCAGATGGACCTAGTCAATAAAATTCACGGTGCACCAGCAACGTAACAAATTTAGAGCAACATTTTTATATAAAACAAGTCCCTGACATCCATCAAAGACATTGGTTAGACCAGGGGTCTCAAACTCGCGGCCCGTGGGCCATTTGCAGCCCAAGGAATGATATTCTGCGGCCCCCACCTTGATATAAAAGTTGAATTTATGATAATATTTTATAGATATGTTCTCCACATGTTATGGTAAATCCTATCGTTCTCAAAACCCTGGTCCACAGTCTCCTTCTGGTTCAGTGGGGTATTACACAGAATCTGTGATTAAGTTCTTAGATGATTTCTGGTCTCTGAAAAGACCATGATGCCTTCACTGTCTTAGGGTGAAAAGATGTTCTGGTTAAAACTTGTTTTTAAACAAATATACTGTGTGTTTATATTTCCTTTCAGTTGGAGAACAACTGTCCTTTAAGCCACACTAACACATCATCCATCAGATCCTGCCTGATTCCTAATGGAAACACCATCTCCATCTCAGGCCCTGAAGGACCTGCTGCTCTACAGGACCCAGAGAAGTCTGGCTTCCACTGATGTCCAGTAGGTGAAGCTGTGGAGTGGCTCTAACTGAACAAGTCAGTCAATAACAGTCTTACAGAACATAAAAAACAAAGATAGAAACAAAGATAGAACAGAAGAAGGAGAATATCTTAGAAACTGTCTGTCATTTCTATTCGCTTTCTTGAAAACACAATCAGAACTGTTGCTTGTTTCCTATTGGTCTCCTTCACTCTTAGACCTAATGTTTTTTATCTGATACAGACACAGGCATCAGTTATAATTAGTTGCAATTAATCAGCATTTCTGAATGACTCGAAAGCCTTTATGTTTGTTTCTAAATGACAAATAAGACCAAGAATATGCACATGTTTGACACTATTTTCTAATTGTCAAAAAAAATAATTTTAAAACTTAAAGACAAAAAATATGAATCAGTTCATCTCAATCATCTGCGTATGAGAGCATTTATTGTCGAGTCAAGAAAGGAAATATTTGTGTTTAATCAATTATTTGATAACTTTTTTATTATATATTGAAAGGTCTGACAGACACAAGTGCTGCATCTGTTTAGACCTATTTGAAAAAGACATTGAATAAAACTTCAATACAAAGCACTTTTAGTTATAGGTTTATTATATTTCCCATCCCTGATCTTGAATTGATTTATTAGATGCTTTCCTTAAAATTTGTAAATATAATTCATTTCTTATCTTTATGCTGCAACACAGTAAAACTTATCGTCTTCACTCATGTGTAGTGTGAATAAGACACAGCAGAGGGAGCTGATGAGTCCCTCAGCTGCTGTGAAGTGAAAAGCATTTTTTTTTGGTTGCCAAAAGAAGAAGTGACTGCCTTTTCAAACTAAAGCCAGTTTAGACTTGTTGTTGTCACTATTGTTGTCTTGTTGTATTGCAATAACCATGTTTGTGCACAACAATCTAGTTAGGAGTGTTTTACAGCTGATAGATGAAGTCAATAGTATAGGAGCATGATTGTCATCCTGTTATTGCACTGTTATGATCAGAGACTGAGAAAATATTTGCTCCTAAATCACACAGTAACGTCTGCAGCACTGTAAACTGGATTTTTTTCTTTTCCACTGAAGGTGTTACTAGGTTTGGTTGATCAAGCATGATTTTTGTGCAAAAACTACTGCATGGTTATATTTATACAACAGTGGGGTCTGTAATTGTGTTTTGATAAAAGTGTTTTTTTTGTTGCTTAAATATATGTAAGCAAAGATTTTAAGGAAAAAACTCAAGTGCTTTGACAATGGATATGAGAGCATTTAATCCTTCACTAAAACCAAATTCCAAACTAAAAACCACACATGTGGTTGATAATTATTGCCTTATTCTAAGATTGAGGATATTTGTTTGATTTACAAAGTGATTTCATGGCAAGATTTTTACACTATTTTCTGTTGTTGTCCCATCCTTTCTGTTTCAGTAAACAGGGCGTCTTCAAGATAAAATATTATTACAATAGACTCAATACAGTCCGAGGAACATTTACTGTTTAGAACACGGGTGTCAAACTCATTTTGGTTCAGGAGCCAAATAAAATCCTGATTAGTTGTCGAGTGGTGAAAGCGCAGAATATCTAAAAGATACAAATAACATTTGTTTCATACAGGTTTGTAAAATAAATCATTATGTTTATTAATATTTCGCAAAATGTCACAAACATAAGGTGTTCAGTTTTCATCAACTGAGTTTTGTGGGCCTTAGATAGAGTGTTAGCTTGATCTGGTCCAGCCTTTATCTCAAAATTAAAGTTTACGTTGATGTTTACAACAAAACGTCCTTAGCAACAGTTAGATACAATCTTAGTGTTTTGAATAAAAAGAAAAACGTTAGATGTTTGTCACTTTACATCAGTGTCCCTTCACATAATTCTACTGCAAAGTCACTGTGGTCACAAAGTTTTTTCCCGTCCCTCCAGTAGTGGTAGAAACAAAGAAAAGCATTTAACGCTGTGTGGTGTTAGCATCGTTCCTTATGTCCTGTTGTTATTGCAGTAACATATTTGGCTTTTTTCTCAATCAAAACTGAGTCTTTATGTCTCCTTTTTTACCTTCATTCTTCCTGTTCTTTGTGTCATGTGACAAATAAAGCTTCCTGGTTCATCTGCTTCATCTATTCCTCACTGTGCTTTTAAATGTTCTAACTCTATTAACTGTACGCGGTTGGAGAGAAGTCATCATTGGACAGATTGGTAAAATAATTAAGTGGGGAAAATGCTGTAATACCAGCAGATCTGCCCCTTGGGGGCGCCAGTATATTCTGGAACCCTTGACCTTTTGTATATAAGACAATATTTGTCTGGTGTGATAACTGCTACACTGTGGAACTAAAGGTAGGATTTGCTGAAATTGATGGGACTTGAACCCACGTCGTCGAAATGACTCCTTGCCTTAGACATCAGGGGGGTGCCCAATAGGTAGATCGGGGTCTACCAGTAGATCTTCAAAGTGGTGGACCGTCAGGGCCAGCAAAGCCTTCACTGCTGGTCAATGCCGTCACAATTTCCAATTCACACTTTGAACTCCAACGGCTTTAATCCAGGACTGAAGGTTGCTCCATACTGTACCTGGAGGAGAACAAGGTCGGCCGTGATGACCAGCCCTGGAGGAGACTTTTAGCTGTGACACAAACAGCACCTGGGCCCATTTTCACTTCTTTCCGTCCTGCTTTTTGCACCAGTGGATGTGTGAACACACCCAGCTGAGCAGTGAAGACAAACACAGACTCACACTGACACTAGAGGAAAATCACTGCAGACTGAAAGAGATGAAAAAGAGTCAAAGCTGAGATTTACTATTGTTAAACATTAAAGCCATAACTAAATATCCAAGAAAACTGAGAAGAATTAAGGTATAAAAAAATAAAACCATAATAACATAATTAACTGTAAAGTAAGTAGACATGAGTCTGACAAACAAAATAAAGAAATGGAGACAAGAAGTCTGTTAGCTGTTCCTAGTTTTCACGTCGCTAGGACAACAATAGACATTTAGTGAACATATTTTATTCTCATTTTTCTGTCTTAAATGTATAGAAAATAAATTAGAAAAATACTATAATAATAGAAAAATTTTAGAAAATAAAAAAGTTTTATTTTAGAAAATAAAAAGACAGGAGACAGAGCTGGAGGTGGAGGAGTTGAAGATGCTGAGATTCTCTTTAGGAGAGACAAGGATGGACAGGATCAGGAATGAGGTGATTAGAGGGACAACACAGACAGGAAGGTTAGGAGAAAAAGAAGCTAGAGAAGACAGAGTGAGATGGTTTGGACATGTTCAGAGGAGGGACAGTGGATACATTGGTAGATGAATGACCCTAGAGATGGAGCTACCAGGTAGGAGACAAAGAGGAGATTGATGGATGCAGTGATGGAGGACATGGAGGTAGTTGGAGTCAGAGGAGAAGACACAGAGGACAGGGGGAGATGGAAAACAATGATTTGCTGTGGCAACACCTGGAAGAGGAGACACGCAGAAAGGAGAACAAAAAGCAGAAGAAGAATGGACTTGGTTTGACTGAACTTCCTGTCTCTCAGGTGCTGCTTTCACTAGACACACACTCACACACACACACACACAGAGTCCATGTCCACAGACCACATTGTTACGGTACATCCTCTTCTTCCACTCGCTGCACTTTCGCTGAAACACTTTCACTTCCCTGAGTGAGAAAAAGCTCAGAAAGAAAAGAATTATTTATGGAGAGAAACTTTTTTTATGTGGAGCCCTTCAATAAAACAGACACAGACAAAATCACATGAATGAATAATGTGTGGACAATGGAAGTGGACAGGAAGTGGGGGACAGAAAAAGAAAGGGGAAAATGGAAAACAGGATCACAGAAAGAAGGAAAACATAGATTTTTCCTTTGTTTGACTTCAGTGACGGGGAATTCCCGACAGACTCATGTGAACAAACAGGGCTTAAGACATTAGGAAATGTTGTCTTTGACTGTGTCTTTCGTTGATCATGTGGTATGAACAGAGGTGGAGGACATGAAGGATGGAGTAACCATTAGGAGGTCACAGCCTGCCCCCTGCTGGTCTGATTTATTTGCACTGACAACCTCAGACCACTGGGAGCTCTGTGTAAGAGAGAGAGGAGGAGCACAAAACAATGAAATGGTCTTTGACAATTCTATTTTATTTTGAAAATTCAATATCAATAAACACCTACTATTAAAACAGCTGGAGGCTTTATTGACCCGATCAGGGTGGAGTTATGTCTGCTCCAACTACCAGGCTCCTGAATGCATCACTCTTTCCATGACTCAATCTTTTCCTTTCTGTTAGACATTAGTAATCGATCGTCAAAATAATTATTCCAACAATCACCCCTGGACATACATGTATATATGTATACTGGACAGGTGGAAGTTGAAGAGCATTAAAAGGACTGAAAAGTTGGACACAACCTAAGTGAAAAACAACTTTTAGCCGATTAAAAAGCCCCATAAGACACAGGGAGGGTATGACATGATGCACTGCAGCCTTGACCGCAGCAGCAGCAGCAGCAGCAGCAGCAGTGCAACATGGATTTAATCCTGCCGTACAGGGATTAAAGATGAGTTTCTTCACTGGGATCAGCGACAGCAGCAGCTTTCATGCTCCTCACCGTTAATGGTTTTGTACGACTGTAATCTTTCTGCTTTCTGATGTTGGGACCAGAGGGAACAACCTGAGTGACCTTAGCTGGACACATCTGACCACCAACACTATCTGAGGTGGATGGATGGATAGATGTAATAGACATTAATGTAGATAATCTGTGTATCAGAAAGATTATATTCCATAAACACTGATTTTTAGCTCATTTAACCCTGTGGAATTCTTTCAGTGTCTCTCAGTAATCGTTACCACAAGTTCACGTGAATGTATTTCTTCAGGTAACTTGGTCTTGTGGACATTTGAAACGCCTGCAATAATCAGGTAATGTGTACAGTAGGAGGTAACTGTAGTCATTCCATCCCGGTCAAGTCAATGGTCTCTGTGAAACTGGAGAAGAGTGGACACCCAATATGAGCCAGGAGACACTGTGAGGCAGCATCACTGTCACTGTCTGAGGTTCTTCTGGTCTGTGACCTGAAAGAACTGGTCCTCCTACTATCTGGGTCAGTCTGACTTGGGCTGATGTTCCCATGGACCAACGGAGTCAGGATGAAGAAGGTCAGACCCAGGTCTCTGAGCCCATCACGTTGATGTGTGAGCTTCGTCTGATTCCTTAGCTACAACGGCCAATCAGAGGCCCTGGAGTTGCTCAGTTTGATCCTACTGTACATTTACATTTACTAGAAAAACATATGAATTCATCTTCAACCATTGACCAATTTTTGGGACTTAAAGGCAGCAGTCTCCACAACTAATCACACTGCTGCATCCTCAGAACCTTCCTGTGGATGGTGAGCCCACAGGAAGTTATGTGGGTCGGGACGGTGCTATGATCAGAGCACCTCAGTGGCAACGTTGAAGTCTAGATCTTATTTGACAAAACATGGAAACTATGGGCAATGTTACTGAAGAGAAAGTGTTTGTTTAAATATTGCCAAATATTAACCAAAAATGCAGATAAAAGATCATCTATATTTTTTGGCAAACAGGAAAATGTGTTGAAACTGACACCGTGAATGATCTGAATGCTCTGAGAAGGTGTTTAGCAGAAGAGATTAGATTAGAATCTGTGCAGATTTAGGTTAAAGAAGTTGCAGGACAGACTAGGAATTATCCATAACGGTCATGAAGAGTCAGCAGTGTTTTATCTAAGCCTTGGATTCAAAGGGCATTAGTGTAATCTTTCTCTCATCATCTATACTCTATCCAATACATCTCTGCTCTTCCTACACAAGAGATGAAATGATGTCACATCAGGACCGTGGCTGGACTGTCAGGACAGACTCAAAACTACGGTCTTTCCTCACAACATACGGAAAATCTCCTGATTTACAAACCTTGATTTTACTGAGGTTAATTCTCACAAATGTTTTTTTTTTCATTATAAATTCATTTGTATAAATATACAGGTATATTTATCATAAAAAGGCGTCATGACTGTGGTATCTGAACAGTAAAATAGTTTTTAAAAGGTTCGGAAAGGTCATGGGATGAGAATGACTAAATGTAGTAATTTAAAAGCCACCCCTGGGGGGCGCTGTGAGGTGCCTGGGCGAGTAGGGCGTCAGAAGATTTCAGTGTAATATGGCAGCTGCTGTAGTGCCTTACTAATAAGTTACTACTGTAGGTGGCACCACCTCACAGAGTGGTTTATTCTAGTTATTTTACAGGTTCTCAGTAAAACAGCTTGTTTTGAGCAACCATCTAGGCCACTAGGGGGCAGCATGAGAGAAAATAATTGACAATCACAAGTTAGACAAGAATAGTAGCTGTTTCCTAATACATAACTGAGAGAGTTTTTTGTCCTGCCTGCAGTCCAGAACTGTCTCCTACTGTGAGTGTGAGCTTGAAAACAGCAAACATGGAGAATTAGCTGTAAAAGAATTTAGGAAGTGAGTCAACATGGTTTTGTAAATAAATCTTTTATCCTCTGATGATCCTAATGTTTGTCAAATCTCCTCGGACTTCTTTCGTTATAATTCTCCTCCATGGCCCAGTTCAGCACCAGGTCCCCTCCCACAGCACACCCTAGCAGCTGGTGAATAATTGACCAGCTCTCTGTCCCCTCCCCGTCTGTCCCCTCCTCTTTACTGTCATCATCGTCATCTTCATCGTTCTCCCCCCGCTCTGTGTGTCTCTTTCCATCACTCTGCTTTTGTGCTGACTCTCGTCACCCGCCTCCTCTCTACGTCCACCATCATCATGTACAGTTTCCACCTGCAACAGCTGCTTGTTCTTGGGAGGTGATTGGACAAAAACATCAGCAGCAGCAGGTAAGAGAGCAAACAGACAGCACTGGACTGAAGACAGGACTGTTGAGGCAAATATGTTGGACAATAACCACATTACAGTCGGTCTAGAGAGTGAAGATTGGTATCAAACAGCCGCCATATGCTGCAACTGTATATTATTTGCATGACGATTGTTGTTTGCTTCACTGTTAAAAGAAGTTCTGAAATAGAGTTTTTCTGATCCAAGTCTTCTCAGGACTAGACTATCTGTTCATCATGTTTGGAGGCATCAGCATTAAAAAGATCACGACATGCATTTGTTTAACCATCTGTTTTGAGATGTTTTCGACCAATTTTTGTCTGGTGTCTTCATTCTGTCTGTTGATAAAAGTGTCCTCTGAGGTTTGACTGATGGGTGGATGGAGCTGAAATCGATACAGAAACTCAAGCACTGCTGAAGGATTGGGTCTCAGCACGTAGCCCACATGGACATCCATGTGTCAAGAGACAGGACATTCACATTACTGTAATTCTCCATTATTAATCGGATGATGCGCGTTTCCGTGATAAGGAAGTTTCCATTTAAAGTATAGACGTGTGTTTCAGGGTCAGTCAGGGTGTGGAGAGTTATATATATGTAGATCCATCCAAAGATTATATCACAGCCATGTGGCTATTTATGGCTTAGTAGATGGATTAGGTCATATTCATGGAGCTACCAGGTAGGAGACAAAAAAGAGATTGATGGATGCAGTGAGGGAGGACATGGAGGTAGTTGGAGTCAGAGCAGAAGATACAGAGGACAGGGGGAGATGGAAAATGAGGAGATGAAGTAGTTCAGTCTAACTATAACCACTCTTAGGCTAAGGCTAACCACAAAAAAAAACAAAAAAAAAAACAAAACATTTTTTTGTGTTGTCTGACATTCTATACTATGAGTGTGTTTGTTCTCAGAAAGCTGTTGCAGTCATGAGGAACCTCGTGTTCCTCCTGCTGGTGTTGACACAAGGCTCCACCAGCAGGACCCGCAGCAGCTGGTGTGATCTGGGCTGCGACTGTCGAGGAGATCTCAAGTTCACCATCTGCTCCCGGGCTCTCTTCACTCAGCTCCCCGACAGAGTCCCACCCAGCACTGAGCTCCTGGACCTGTCGGACAACAGCATCTCCATCGTCCCTGAGCACTCGTTCAGCAAGAACCGCAAACTACGAGTCCTCCTTCTACAGAACAACAACATTAGCGTGGTGGAAGACGGAGGCTTCTCCCACCTGGAGTTCCTTCAAAAGCTAGACCTGAGTTGGAACCAGATCTCCGTCCTAACAGAGGGCTTCACCCTGGGCCTTGCTTCCCTGCGTGAGTTGCTGCTTGCACACAACCGCCTGACCATCCTGGACACCGTCAGCTTCCTACACCTGGATGGCCTCCAAAGGTTAAACCTGACCGGTAATGCCATTTACATCATCCAGGTGAGGTCCTTCTCCTCCATGAGTACTTTACGACAGCTTCACCTAGAGGACAATCAGCTGACTTCTCTGAGGAGTGGCATCTTCTCAATGCTGCGCTCTCTGGAAGTCCTCAACCTGGCTGGAAACCACATCAGTGTCATGGAGATGTCTGTTTTCAAGCCACTGGTCAGTATGACTCTGCTCAATCTGGCTAACAACCAGCTCACCACCTTGTCCTTCAAAACCTTCCAGAGCATCCACACCTACAGCACACACGTCCTGCTGAATGGAAACCCTTGGAACTGTGACTGCGACCTTCAGAGACTTTTCCGAAAGCTCCGCAGCATCCAGAGGCTCTTCATGGACGACTACTTCAACCTGACCTGCAGAGCGCCACCCGTCCTGCAGGACTACAGGCTGATGGACGTGGACACGGAGCTGTGCATCGCTGAAACAGTCACAGTGCTCATCATCACAGTCACGGTGGTCATCACGGTGCTGGCCGCCATGCTGATGGGTGAGAGGAAGAGGAAGAAGAAAAAGAAGAAGAAGCACTGGACGCAGCAGGGGGAACTTTCAGATGAGTCGGACTATTGAGACGCTTCTTTCAGGTTCTTCTTGAATGTCCTATGCTGTCTTTTTGATTGTTTAATATAGTATTGTCTTCTGGTGAAATCCCACCAAGTGTAGATCCAAGTAACAGGTTTTTCTTAAAATATATTCTAAGGTTCCAGGAGTTCTTAATCTACTTGAGAGGATTTTAGACACATGTTCAATCAACCATCATCTTCATTTAACCAGTCTTTTACAGATTTTCTTTTTTAAAAACTACTAGAGATATCATCCGTATCTTATCTGTACATCAATTGTAGTTCCTGAAAGTAGGAGAATTCAATTGTATGAAACTAGTTAATCTCTCACAATCTTCTTATGTGTGCTTTAGTATTTCGACTGTCACTGTAACATAGAAAACATTTAATCATAAATGTATTTTTATTCTAAGTATATTTTTATACAAAGCAAAGTTGGTGTGTTGCAAATGTCCCTTATGTAACTATAAATAAAGACATTATAACGCATTAAACACTATGTGTTTGTGGAGGATGGACGCACTGGGGCGACCTCTGCTGGTCACAGCCTGTTATTGTAGTTCTACCACGTCCTGAAACTGGATGCTGAGCGGCAAATGGGTGTGGTTTGTTTACAGAGCAAGAATCGATATTTCCTTTTCTCTACGTTTTCTGAAACCGTGAAATATATAAATATATTCAAAAAATGTAAACTCATGAAATGAAACAGGATAAATGAATATATGAGATAAATAAAAAAAATGTCATCCTGAACTTTCCTTTGAAAGGTAAAAATTGAGTCTATTTAAAATTATTTATTATCCCTCGAAAATCTACCTTGATAGTACAGTATACTTATAAATAGCACTGCAATAAGCAGAACTAATTAATACATTTGTTCGTCGAGGTATTTCTCTCTTAAAGATCGGGTTACATGATTAGCAGAGGAGACAATTGGTGTAAACGATGTTGACAAAATAAACGCCACAGTCAAAACATGTAAGTAAATAAATATACGAGGTTTGGAATTCCATTTAATTTTAGTGTCTAACGCCAATTAATTGTGTTAGCTTTATTTCACTCACATTAAAATTATATCTAACAACATTTTTTCACGAAATATCATTCTTTTGACTAACGATTTTCGTCACCAAGTCAATGACCGGAAGTCAGTATCTGGTACTAATAAGTGATTCAGAGACAGTGCAAAAGTGCTACTAATAAAAATTACTTATTATGTAATAATGTTTTGTTGCCAAATATATAATAATATACTATAATATTATCTGCTTTTATTATTTGACTGTCTGTACTTTTAGTGTGAAACTTGAAACAGGAAGTAGGGTTATTGGTTGATGTCACTATCGGGACAGGTGGGAGCTCCGGTTCTACGAGCGTCTGTTGTTCCTGACACAGAGAGCGGTAAAAGGAGGAGGAACTATTTAAATTAAAGAATTTAAAGGAAATCAATGAACTCTTATTCCTCAAAAGAGCGTTTTCCGAAGGACTGAAGATACAATGAGCTGTTCCCCGTAAACAATGACCGAGGAAGGGTGGAGAATTTCAAGACAAAGTGCGCTGTCAGTTTAATGGGAGCGGTGACCTGAGCAGGTGAGAAGATGACTGTACTTTTGTGTCCGGTGTTTTTTCCCACTTTCACATTAATGTGGGAAATATTTGTTATTGGTCAAACTGAGAGACTTTGTCTGTAATGGCAGACAGCGCAACACCGGAGAGTCATTTCCTGTCTCATCTTTCTCGAATGGAAACAACGCTTAAGTAGATTGTGTCGATTTTAGTTTTTTTGGTCTTTTTAATATGTGCCTCTCAGCGTGGTTCTAGTGAAGAGAGCGTGTCGCTGTCATCTACTTCCGCATTGGCGGACAAAGTGTTTTCAAGCAGCGTTTCGCGGACCTAACATGGCCGTATGTATGGGTCAAGGGGTCGGTAAATTTGGATTCTGTTGACCACTAAGTCAGAACCAGACATATATATATATGTATATAAAAACATATATATTTATATTACAACAATATTTGAGAAGAATTACCTGATAAAAATGCCACAAATTCAGTCAGATGGCCCTTAATGGCAAACTGATGGAGTTTTCATACTGTTTCTGTCTATGTTTTGTTTTGTTGAGGTTATTCCACTTTAGTTAGTCCATCTCCCCACGTGCAGTTTGATAGTTCATTCCTAATTGATTAAATGTAGTTTTGTCATTGTGTGTGTCCCATTGTTTTCCATTATGTATAAATTAATGACATCTGTTATTGTTTTTATCCCCCTACCCATAAGGATAAAGCAACAGAAGACAATCAGTAATATATATCATAGATATAATTAAAGGAAAAGAGAAAAAAAATGCTGACAAATAAATGACCTGAACAGAAATGTTGTTTCAATAGAACAACTTATTACAAGCATCAAAACCACTGCCCGTGAAGCAGCAGCTCTCAGCACAACTATAGTGAATGTTGGTTTGTTCTGTATGTTCATTAAACGTTTTAGTTCGATTGTTTCTCTTTCCTCTTGAACATTCAGTTATGTTTTGCTAAGCCACACCCATATCTACTTTAGTTAACACACATATTCTTTAAGTTTCTTTAACTTTTAAGTTGCCTTTCGGCATCAACAAACACAGGAAACAATTTAAGTTAATCTATAATGTCCCCGTCCTTAGGCTTATCTC
>JAFBJS010001986.1:204286-239308 GCA_016785265.1 Paraplagusia blochii | reverse complement strand
CATTTGCATAGATGTGTATAAGAGACAGCCAGGACAGTATGAATCTACATGTCACCAACAGAAAAGTCTCAAGCCATGAATTTTGTAATTAATTATTTGTGTTTATTGTGGGTTACCAGCTTGGTTTTCCAGTTTGTTGCCTCCACAATGAGTGAAGAATTAAAAAAAAAGATGTGTATAAGAGACAGATGTATATGCTACTCAATTATTTACACATTATTTTTACCAGATATGCCAGCTGACGACAAGGTTGCCATCTTGACTGACGATGAGGAGGAGCAGAAGAGGAAGTATGTGCTCTCTAAGCCGTTTCCTACGCTGCCGGTGGAGCAGCAGGTGGACAGCCCCGTCCCACCTGAACCCACCACAACCACACCGGTGGAAGAGACTCCACCTGTGCAGCCAGAGTCATTGAACTGCTGCCGCAGGATGTGCCTCCACATAAACAGTCGCCTGCTCATCTCCAAAATATTTTACTTTTTCTTCTACGCCGCCTATGGCTCTCTTCATCCTCTGCTTGCCGTTTACTACAAGCAACTCGGCATGTCGCCCAGTCGCAGTGGACTGCTTGTTGGCATTCGCTACTTTATTGAGTTCTGCAGCGCCCCCTTCTGGGGTGTTGTCGCTGACCGCTTTAAGAAGGGCAAGGCTGTTCTGCTGTTCTCTGTGCTTTGCTGGCTGTTCTTCAACTGTGGCATTGGTTTTGTCAAACCTGCATCGATGAAGTGTGTGGAAGTGAATGTTCCCACCACAACAGCTGGGCCCGTACCAACAACAATCGGTCAGAGCAACCAGACCCAAGACAGCAACGCCACCGACTCAACCAACCACACTCGCAGTCGGCGAAGCTATCCCTATTTTTCTGGGTTTTACCAGGATGTGGACATTATTGCACATTCCAGGCACATACGGGACGTTGACACCAACACAACATCGCCGACGTTTGAGACCCCAAACACCACTGCCACCAACACTGCCCCCACCACTAACACCACCACCATCAACTCCACCACTTCCTCTCCTGTGCCAGATCCGGACAAGGAAATTATCTACAATGAGGACCAGGTAGAAAACATCTTCCTCATCATCCTGCTCATCATCATCATTGGTGAGTTCTTCAGTGCCCCAGCGGTGACGATAGTTGACACCGTGACCCTACAGTACCTGGGCAAAGTTCGTGACCGCTACGGCCTCCAGAGGATGTGGGGCTCCCTAGGCTGGGGTCTGGCCATGCTGCTGGTGGGAATCTGGATCGACCACACCAACATCAAGGTGGAAATAGAAGGTGTCGGCTGCCCTCTGCCCGAATATCACGACTACTTGATTGCCTTCATAGTCTTTGCTGTACTGATGTCCTTGGCCTTCATCGTTGCCACGCAGTTTTCCTTCGGAGATGTAGAAAGCTATCACCATGAGCTTCCAGAAGCAGTTGTGGAACAGAGACCTCAGTCCAACACCGACTCTGAACAGACTTCCACTAGCTCTGAACAGCGTCAGGTGTTCCACTACACTGACCTTCTGAAACTTCTGTGCAGTATACGTTACAGCTCTGTGCTGTTTGTGGCCTGGTTCATGGGTTTTGGCTACGGCTTCGTCTTTACCTTCCTCTACTGGCATCTGGAAGACCTGAACGGGACCAACACCCTCTTTGGCATCTGCTCCGTAATAAGCCACGTCTCTGAACTCGTTGCCTATTTCACCAGCCACAAGTTCATCGAGCTGGTTGGACATATCAGGTAAAAGAGTCAAACTGACCACTCACCTCAGTTACACAGTTTCATATAGCGTTGCAAATAGTGCAAAGGCATTTAAAATCACAAAGAGAGGAAATAGATTAACACACATTATACAAATGTCACACATTCTCCCCTTTAAAGTTACAGGTAACAGGAGAGACGTCCTCAGTGGTGCAGTATAGATATGGAAAATGTAATGACACCGCCTGCAGTTAATAACATTCTAAAAAAAAAGTCAAGAAGTCAGTAATGTTATGCACAAGCTGAATATAAAAGACAACATATTAATGAATTAATATTAATTTTTCACTTGTTACTATGTCGTATTTTTGCAGATTATACAGTCAGAACAAATTTTACACCATCCTCCTGTTTTCTTCAATTTCTTGTTTGCTTTAATTCCTGGTTTATTACCTGAAGAATAAAATTAACACAAAAACATGGAATGCCTGAAATCCAGTGTTGGGCAAGTTACTTTAAAAAAGTAACTTATTACTTTACCAGTTACTGCTCTGAAAAAGTTTGTTACTTGTTACTTGTTTACTAGTTACTTTACTTTGAATAATAATCAAAACACATTAAAAAATTTAGTGTTGTGTTCTGTAGCAACATGTTTAGACGTTTTGACAGGCATCTTTATTGTAACCTCAACTTGCCACTTGCCGTCGTCTTTCTCGTGAACAATGTGTGTGCTGCTGTACCGTGTAGCGTTTGCGTGAGAGACTATTTATTTCACTATAGCTTGGCTTGAAATGTCAACCGTTGTCAACCAATCATCGCTTCTTTTCAACGCATGGGTTCAGTTAGTGTGCACGGCCGTCTTTCACTTATGACTGACAGACAGCAGACAGGCTCCGCCTCTACACAGTCCTCTCTCCGTGGCCGGGACAAACCGTCCATTTACACCACAGTAACATTAACGGCTGAAACGGAAACGTAACATGTTACGTTATTAGTTACCGAGAAAAGTAGTTTTGTTAGGTAACGGCGTTACAAGTAACTGTCCCAACACTAGTGAAATCCCTGTTTTTAGCAGTACATGGCCATAGCTATCAATGTAAGAACTTTTGGTAATTTCTGTTACCATCAATGGCTAGATATCAGCTCGCAAATTGACATTTTTATGAGCTAGTTTTGCTTCTATCATTATATTTGTCCAAACAAATGTATAATTAGTGATATTTGGTATCAAAATGAACAGGAAATTGAAGAAAACATCTCGTTAGTCTCATTATTATTTTCCTTGACTTGCTGTAGAAAAAGTCCATACTCAGTTACTCAGCAGTATGAGGTATACTTTTATACCTGACACATAGTGAATAGATTCATTTGGGGGTTTCTGACATTTAAAAACTTGCAGCCATTGTTTAGTAAATTAGTTTTATTGCTGCTAAATCACTGCTACCCCAGTCATTTCATATAGGGCGGAATCCTGAACTCAGTGCAGGGTTCGACACCACCTGCTGTACTGCCCCGACATTTGAAGGTTGTGTTTAGTGTAGAAATCACTTTGGCGACTGGCACTTTGTTGATTGGAGGAATATACAATGTTTTGATAAAAACCCTAACAGAGCTTTTAAATGTATAAATTAAATGTCTTTATATTTTCCATTATAAACAAACACAACAGGGTTCAATTCAATCCGTACGCTCAGACTTTATTAGCTGAAGCGTGTCACAAACAAATTGTGATTATTTTAAGCACATGTTCAATATAATGCTCCACCTTTGTTTTGTTAAAGCTCTCTTTGACTCAAACACACAGGGAGTTTTATTACAAATGTTTCCGTTGTTATCAGTCGTCCTTCACGCTGCTGCAGCAGATGCAGTTTCCAGCGTCAGACTGTCAAAAAAGACAATGCTGTCATTGATGCTCAGCATTTCTGTCCCAAGGAATTCATGGCCGGACCTCTCAGGCACCGGGGACATTTGAGAGTGTGGTGTTAGATGACTGCACACAAAACACACACTACCTCCCTGCTGACTCCTGTTGAAGCCCAGAGGCCATGTTTCAGAGACAGGTTGTCTCTCACCCCCTAGTTTGAAATGCAAAATGTGCGTTACGTTTTGCTGATAGTGTTTAAAGATGATGCTGCTAATGTCAGGCTCCACTGTCTGATATTTAGTAGGAATCTGGTCCAGGTGAAAACACATTTCAAAACAACATGGCTTCAGTTTCAGTGTCTTGCACAAACATTGAAACTGTTGTGAAAATGTTTCCTGTGCAGTTATTTTTGAAGTGCCGAGCCTCTGACGTGTGAAGCGTTATCTCCCTGTCTTCCGAAAAATGAGGGCAAACCAACTCTGGTGCAGGGGAGGTTGGAGCTTAATCACCAGGCTGTGTCATTTTGTTTGTCCCTGTTTTGAACAACAGAAACAGGATCTTGTGGAGAACACAGTGCTGCTAGGACTGTTGCAGCAAAAAGAAAAACATCACTGTTCTTTTTCAAGAACTAGTGAAGCAGAAACACTTCATTTAAATGCATGAGGTTCAATAGAGGTGAAATGAAACAAAAGTTTAACATTGTAAAATAGATTTTATAGATAGATTTGGACACGTCCATGTGACAGTCACTCTGTCCTATTTACATGGAGGGAGAACAGCACTGCTGTATTTTAATTTCCATATTTAACTTTCTCTCCACCAGCTTCTCATCTGTCATGTATTCTATTATCAAGTGTATTTATAATCCTAACTTTATTTGTTTTTTGGTCAGCTGGCTGTAGTTGTAGTTGCTCCTTGTTCCTTGTTGCTCACAGCTGTCTTTCAACCATCAACCCTAACGCTGTCGTGCTATTGAATTCACTCAGCTATAAAATTGACACTGAGGTCTTTTGTTCTTTTAACCGAGCTGAGAACACGTTCTGTTGTTTTTACCTCCACAAGGAAACGTATGAGTTTTACTCTTCCTGTCTCTCCTACTCTGCATGAAGTGTGTTCTTATACTTCATAGTCTTACAAAACCCTGTGGTGTGGTGCAGTAAAGCAGGGGCGGGCAAACTAAGGCCCGGGGGCCACATGCGGCCCCTTGAGCCTTTTTATGCGGCCCGCCATCCCTGTCCAAATTAAATAATTCATTTATATTATAATTAAACTTCCGACTTTTCCCTACAATGCCTGCGTTTCCCCAGTAGATGACATAATAAAGACTATTAGAAATGTAGTATTTTGGGTTTGATACATGACTTTTACTAGCTTACACGAACGCTCCATCTCTCTGCTCTTGACTCGTCCCCGTGTCCAATTTTAGGAGAAATTGTGGCCCGCAGGTCCAAAAGTTTGCCCACCCCTGCAGTAAAGTGTATTAACTTGGCTTAGTTATTGTCAAAGACGTATTTTGTTAACATTTTGGGGCAGTGGACACAGTTAAATGTATGTTCCAAGGAAGTTCTCTTTTGTTTAAATGAATAGTGGCGTTCCTCAGGAGAACCTAGTAACCCTTACTGAAAGCCTGGTATATGTTTCAAGAAATTTCCAAGGCTAGATGTAATTTAATGAAATATTATATGTTGAAAATAATAGTGGTTGTTATTTTTAAATTAGTTTTAATTGCAATTATATTCATTTAAGTGCTTTAGAGTTGAGCGTGTCTGTTACTGTGTGTCCCAGAACCTGAAGTAGCAGCATTTTTTTTATTGTTGTTATAATTACATTATTAATATAATTACAATTAGGAGTTTAGATACTGAAGATCAAGTGTTCAAAACAGTGGAGACTGTGAAAGAGAAGAGAAGAATCGAGTGCAGGCAGGATGGAACAACTGGAGAAAAGAGAGTCAGCTAAGGTGAAGGGAAAGGTCTACAGGACAGTGGTGAGACCAGCCATGATGGATGGATTAGAGACACTAGGAATAGACAGAAGACAGGAGACAGAGCTGGAGGTGGAGGAGTTGAAGATGCTCAGATTGTCTTTAGGAGAGACAAGGATGGACAGGATCAGGAATGAGATGATTAGAGGGACAACACAGACAGGAAGGTTTGGAGAAAAAGCTAGAGAAGACAGATTGAGATGGTTTGATGGTTTGGACATGTTCAGAGGAGGGACAGTGGAGACATTGGGAGAGAATGATCCTAGAGATGGAGCGACCAGGAAGGAGACAAAGAGGGGATTGATGGATGCAGTGAGGGAGGACATGGAGGATACAAAGGACAGGGGGAGATGGAAAATGTTGACTCGTTGTGGCAACGCCTGAGAAAAGGGACAAGATGAAAGAAGAAGAAGAGGATAAAGTTCAGGTGATGAACATGTAATGTTCACCTGCAGTGAGTAACAGGAGCTTCTCTGTTATGTGGAGCTCTGCACCTCAAGCACTTTATTCATGAAGCTCTTATTGTCCCATCAGCTGAGATGTTCATGGAGACCAACAACAACAACAACAACAACAACAGCAGCAGCAGCAGAACCTGCTCTGTTCAGTTAAACTCTTTTCTTCATCACAGCAGCTTCTGTCCTTCATAGCTTCTCACACTATACACTGTACATTTGGATGAACAAACAGACATGATCCTGTCAAGTGATGAGACACAACCATGTGACCCGCCCCAGGGTGTGGTTAGGTTCATATTCAGGTTTGTCAGCTCTGTGTTCAGTGTTAGTTTAACATGTTTGTTCTCCACGTTTCACAACATAATGACGAAAGCTATAAAATAAACATTATATCTGTCCTGGGAAACAAATCCACAATAAAAAAACAGATGATCTGAGAAGTTACGAACATCTGCAAAAAAAAGTTTAATCCAGTTTAACATGGTCATATATGTCAGGTTTTAATTTTCCTTCTCCTGATTTTGCTCTCTCAGAGTGCTGTACATCGGCCTGGCTTGCAACACGGCTCGGTATTTGTACATCTCCTACTTGGAGAATGCCTGGATCGTCCTGCCCATGGAGGTCCTTCAAGGTAACGTCCATTTATTTGTCCGTGGAAGCAGGCGACGGGGCAATAATGTGCTGTTTGTTTTAGCAGAGCTCTTATCAAATGAACTTCCTCCTCTGGATTGTAGGAGGTGGTCGGCAAACATTAATGAAGGAAGTTTAGGAAAGAGGACAAAAATATATTCAGGATGGGAGTTAAGTTACTCAAACAGTGCAGCCAACAGGCCTGAGCCTCATTTCAACACTGCAAAGAAGACATATTGACATTTGAATTTAAGTCCTTTAAGACCAGAGTCTACTTCAGTCAGACTAACCAGCTAACACTGCAAACAAATGATATCCAACTCAATAAAAACTGCTCCACAGAGCATGGCACCGTCCACACTCTGTGGACACTCAAAGCTGTCCACTGTTCACTGTGCTGATGGGTTAAAGACAGAGGACAAATTGCGTTTTGTGCAGTGGTGTGAATCACAATGTGAGTCACAAGACACATTCACATTTCTGTAGGACTCCAATTATTGTCTGTGCGATGCAGCTTTTTATTTGAAGATGTTTTTTTTTTTTTAATGACCGAGGGAAGCGTCTTGACATGCACACGTGAGCCGAGACACATTAAAAGAATCAGTACATTTTTCAAATTAATAATAAAATAAAAATACATCAAACTTTTTGACCAAAAGCTATTTGACTTAAGACATTGACTCAAAGAGTCTTTGTCTGTTAGTCAAATATGCCAGGAGAAAAAAAACTAACGACGCCTCACAGAGTAAACAACTTAAATGTAATGTCAGCTGCAGAAAGTGACTAAAATATCAGTCATAAGTATTTAGATTTTAAATACACTTAACTAATTACATCTGCTTTAAAACCCGTCAAACATGTGGAGCTGAGCTTCAGGGATGGTCACAGCAGATCATCTGCCTCTGACCTGCATCTGCTTCATCACTTCATCCACAGATCTCCTCTGAAGTCTCCCTTTACTCCCTTACATCTTCATCTCCAAAGCACGTCCACCTGTCCTCTCCAACTTTCTGTCTCTGAACTGCTCCACCTTTAGACAGAGCTTCTCTCTCTCTCTACTACTAATTTATAAAGGATTCATTTCATTTTCTGTTATTTTCTTTGTCATTAATCTCTCTTGACACTGTTCTCCATCCACTCCACCTGGACTTCACCCCTTTCTCCACCTCTTACCATCCATTAATAACTACTTCAACACTTGCAGCTTTATCATCCCACTCATCTCACTTATAAACATGATGATGATCTCGCTCCAGAGCAAAGGTCCACATTTACAGTTTTTTTAATAAATGATGGCAGTGTCTTTTCTGTGGCCTGTCATTAATTGTCCTGCACTTCAAACTGATCACTGTTTTAGAAGATATGTCTTTCTCCAGCCGTGTCTTCTCTCTCATCCACAAATATCTCAGGTATCACCCACGCATCAGTTTGGGCTGCGTGTATCTCCTTCCTCAGTGCTGCAGTACCACCAGCTCTGAGGACGTCAGCACAGGGAATCCTTCAGGGCCTTCACCTTGGTCTGGGCCGTGGATGTGGAGCTATGGTGGGAGGAGTGTTCGTCAATTTCTTCGGTAGGATACGATATAAACAAGTGCTCCCTGGAGATCCCTGGGTCAGACTAACAGGACTGATGTTTGAAATATGATTATTATTAACGTCTACGCTACATTTGTTTGCAGGTGTGGCCGAGACCTTCAGAGGAATAGGAATGGCTGCTCTTGTCATTCTTCTCATCTTCTCCTTTATCATGTTTTTGACCACAGATAAAGAAGAACAAGGTTGAAACAAATTTAGTTTTCCAGCGCTATTATTTATATTGACATGTAATGGGCAGTTAGTGTCCTAGTGGTTAGGAATTTTGGGTCTGCAAGGTCCCTGGTTCGAATCCCTTTGCCATCACTAGCAAGTTACCGCTGAGGTGCCCTGAGCATCATCACCTACACTCTGCTCCCTCCCTCCTGAAGGATATTCCCAAGGGATTAGGGGAGGTGCAGTGGGATTAGGGAAGGTGTGGCACCAATAGCGGACTAGATTTGTTAAAGTTGTTTATTTCAATATTTGTTCTGGAAATCTAAACCAATAGAGGTTTTAATCTGGATACAAAGAGGCCACTTTTATTTCAATATTCATTCGGTCTTTTGTTCTTTTTCTCTCAGACGACCAAATGTTAGCAGAAAACATCCCAGTGCCATCCAGTCCCGTCCCCATCGCTACCATCGATCTGGTACCAGGTCCAACAGCATCTGGTAACTCGGCCCCCAACCTCCAGGCGGGCGCTCCACCCCCCAGGAAGACCAAGCACCAAGAGGATCAGGAGGACTCCACCCAGCCCGCCTGGATGCTCTCTGGCTCCCCCTGGGTCACTTTCGCCTTTGCCATCTGCCAAATTAAAGAGATGATGAACTTGATGAAATCAAGCAGACCACAGGAGACACGCCCCCTACAGGTGAACGACAATGACAATTGACAACTGAGAACAGCAATTGGAGTATTTTCCTCCTGAACATTTTTATATTTCTTCTTCACTGTCCTAGAAATATTCCATGATTTAAAATTTAATTTCTTTAAATCCCAGATTGTTGCCATACACAGAGACGACACTTTACCTTTAAAAGTTTTCTGTTTATGAATAAAGTAGACATGTTCTTTTTCTCAATTATTTTTACAAACAACATCTCCAGGAAAGATGATATAATGGTTGATACAAACCAGCAGCTCAAGTCATGATGTGATATAATATGGTTATCCTGTGATACCAGTAGGTAAATGTTATAACCCCAACTTTAGGTTAGAAATGTTCCTGTTATTAATTGAGTTAAAATCACATTTCTCTATTTTCGTTATTTTCTCTGATAAATAAAAAACACATTATTGTCATATCAACAGCTTTCTATCAACTTTTTCTCTGAGTATTGCAGTGGACGTAGTGGAAGTGGTAGTTTCTAAATCCTCTGCTGTGTTTCTTTACACCTGGTATGAGTCTATGGTCTGGACTCCTCTGCTCGCTGACGCAACCGCGGCGATCGGAGGTCAATTATTGACGCAGTTATGTCTTTGGATCCTGTCAGTTGAGTTTCATGCCTGTGGGAAATGCCTCTTTTTTTCATTTTATTACTAACCCTAATTCTTGTGGTGCTTTCTCTTTTCATCCAACTACCCACACACACACACTCTGAAGAGAGGTGAGACGTCTTTATGTGCTAAAGGTAGATGGAAAACTACTGTGTGTGTGTGTTCCGCAGGGGGCCGTCCGGGGCTTCCTGTCTGCATGCGCGTGTGGTATGTGGGCGTGTGAGTGCATGCTAACGTCCGTGGCTTTGTGAGAAAACTCCCACGCCTTGCGCTGTGACGTATTGTGAAGTGTTTGCACGCATGAACAAATTTAGACGTCAGTCAGACGCTCCCTTACTCCACCCTTATGATGATGATGATGATGATGATGATAATTATTCTGTACTTTTTCATGATAAAACAGACTTTTGACATTGTGACCCTAAGACAAAGGCCTGGTTCTGGTGAAAAGGTTCGATGCTGTGCTGATAAACTGCTCTTTGCAGAGATTAGCGGGGATTATTTCATTTTCACAAGAACCTCCCGTGCAAACTCCTCAAACAGCTGATCGATTATGTGCTTAGTGTTAGGAATGATGCAAGTAAGGAGGGCAGAGCAATGTTGACAAAAATAAATCTCTGTCATGGCAAACAGCACACATAACATAATAACGACACAGTAATGAAGATAAAAATGAGTCGAGTCGTGGCATTTAGTGCTACAGTGGTGTGTGTGTGTGTGTGTGTATATATATGTATATATGTATATACAGTATATGTATATATACATATATACATACATATACATATATGTATATATATATATATATATATATATATATGTATGTGTGTGTGTGTGTGTGTGTGTGTGTGTCGACCTCACCTTTCAGGAGTTTGTTCAAATTCTGCTTGTATAATCCCTCAGAATGTTAATTTCATATCTGAACATTAACGCAAATTTACTTAAATTTTTATTAATTGCCAGAAGAGAGAAAAGCCTGGAATCATTTCTAATTAATGACTCCGTGAAAGTGAGATGTGATTGGACGGTGTGTTTGAAGGCTGCTCCATGTTGTTGTTTTGTTGTCGCTGTCTTTGTGTCTCCTTCTTTCTGTTCCACTGAATTCCACATCTGCTTTAGGTGTTCAGTATAGAGCTGATGACATATTTACTTAGATTATATCAGAAAATGAGGAAAGTCTAGTATTAAAGAGGTAAAAATACATGCTTACAAATATAAATATATACATATATATGCACATCAGTTAAATTTAATCTAATTTTTACGATTCTCCTAATGTTTCAGTTTCTGCGACTTCATAACAACATTTTTCCACCCTTGTTTAAACTAAACCAGATAATAATAATAAGTTGATAATATTTGTGTTTTGTGTGGCTATGTGTCTTTTTTTTCTTTTTGTTGCTGTTTTTTTGCACAATCACTTCCTGTCAGCGAGGCTCACTTCTTTTTTTTTCTTTTGTCGTTTTTGTTTCTTTGTCTCTAGATACATAACGATCAGGTGTCGACCATTAGCGGAACAGGGATGTCAAATTCAGGTGATACCAACAACACAGATCCGGCACTAGTTACAGCCTCACAGCCTCCCACACAGCCAGACACCACCCAAACCAACACCGCCCAAACTGACGAAGAGCAAACACAGCCCCGCACAGACAGCGAGGAGCCATCAGGAGGAATGGTTGTTGTGGCGGAGAACGCAGACTGACGTTAGCTTCAGAACTGAATCGAAGGCTCAGTGTTAAGGCCCTTTAAACACTTTCATTCAAATTTAACTTCATCGCAAAAGGTGAAAAATCTGAGTGAAGGGGAAATATTAAAAAAAACACATGTATATTAGCTTTTTAACTGGGTGTTGCTACGGGAGCTTTTTTTGTTTGATTGTTTAAAATTATATTTTAAAATATTTTTTTGGAGCATGTTGTTCTTTCAGGGGGGAAACAAATCCACTGCACCCTCAGTGACGTGCACTACGTTCCCCCTGACGTTTGTCAACAGTGGTTGAGAAGGAAGACGAACTCCTCATGTGCCTTTTAATATTATTTTTCTGTTTATTTATTGAAATTAATGAAGTAAATTCAGTGGTGATGTATATTTTTGTTCCAGGTGTAGGACTTTTTTTTTTTTAAATAATCTATTCAGCTTCTGTAGAGCACAAATGAACTCCGCCTTCATTTGCCTCAGTGCATCAAGGGTTGAACTTGAACACGTTGTAATGGAGAGGTTTCCAACGTCACTCTGTTCACACAGTGTTGACAGTTACAGTGAAGTGTTGATTGTTTTCATGTTGTCATTATTAAACCCTCTGTTGTCACAATATGACTGTTAATGAAGCCAACCCCGCCTTCCCGGGTGGGGGGTGGGGTTACAGTAACCAAGAGCAACAAAAAAACAACAACATTTTTTTTAGTCTGGAGAAAGTTGCAACTCCACAAAGAGAAAGCAAAGTGGAAATGCATATACAAGTGGGAGAATTCAAATGTAAGGCGTCTAATGGCCGATCACAGACAAGTTACGACACAATTGTGTAAACATTGTTGTTGAAACACAAACAGTTTAGTGTGGAATCATTTATTTCATTCCCTCAGGGTAAAGAAAAAATCCCCTAAGACACAACTGTGCAAATTTGCAGGGATAGAACAACAGATGATGCACAGATTATTTGCTGTTTATAGCGACTCTAAATAGTCTTACATTGTTCTCTGTCAGCTTAATGATGTGGCTCAACATGTGGCTCTTTACTGCACCCTGTCTTGTCACGGTCAGTTGTATTGTTCTTTTACTATTGGACCAAAAAATGTGTTAACGTTGGCACAAAAAACAGCTTTTTTTACTGCATGCGTTTGGTAACGTTCTACACTGCCTACAGTCTTTGTCCTTTAATGAGACTTTCTGAGACTCCAGACGTGGGTCATGGTTCTACTCTCTTCAGACTTCAATCTATCTTTAAATGTTTGCCCGACTGTACTGTCAACAGAAACCTGCAACTGCCACATGTGACTGTGTTTGTTTCATTAAACAGATGTGTGTAGACAATAGACTCATTAGAGAACATGGAGTCAACTGTGGTTGTGTGTCTGTCCACTGGGGAGGACTCTGTCCTCTCTTTTCACTAAACCATAACAAGTGTTCTGCTCTGGTCTATCCAGACTCTATGAATCAAGTGGAGATGAGACATTTGTTAATGTTATTTCTTCAATGTATTTTAAACATCTTGTCAACAAGCACAACCAGAGCATGAAATAGTGTGAAAATATATAAACATTTGGCCAAAAAGATGCTTTGAATAAGTGCATCATTCTGTTTAACTGTCATTTTACTTGGTGCTGGTTTGGGAACCTCTGTCATTTTTTAAAAAAATGAATAAACCAGTGTTGTACAGAAGCTAAAATCACCTACTTCATACTTGAGTTACTCATTCCCACATGTATGCTGTATGATCCCGATGAGAAGCTGCAGATGAAGAAGTGCATCTTCTAGACCAAATAAATGCTTTTCCAACTTTCTTTTTTGTCTTCACCTAATTTTTACAAGGACTTTAATTGTTAGAATAACAGATTTTCCTCTTCATCCACTCAGGATCCTGAGGGGATTTTAGCCAAACTGCCAAAAGCAAATACATAAAATAATTTCAAAGCCAGTAATTCTCAGGACACCGTGAATCATGGGAAACTGAAGAAACTGTTAATTAAAAAAAATAAAAGCATCGTTTGATAAAGATATATTGGACAGACTGCAAATAGTTTTCATTGTCATTAAAATAAAACGACTACTGTTGAACACCAAATGAAACTGTCCAAAATGTAAGTGTTTTAACAATTTTCATAGTCTTTCATTGTCCAGTGTTTCTAACCTTTTCAGCAGCAGCTGTGTGTAAACTTTGTACGCTCTTTTTTGTTATTTATTTTGTGTTGAATTTCCTGACAGTAGTCAAAGTTCTGTGTACTTTTTCTGACATGAATCCATAATGGCTGCCATTTCTTTTGGTTGTTTCTAATCAATTAATTTGTTTTTTAATTTCACAATTATTTTAATTATAGTTTTAATTATAGCCCATTGTCTGCTAACTGTAACTTCCAATGTTATTGCTTTCATCAGCTCGCAGTTCTCTCATCTTTTTGTACATTGTTGTCAAAGCAACTGTGTATTTTATGTTGTTCCTTGTGGGTTTTAATATTTTTTAAAAGGATTTTTTTTTTTTTTGCTGCTGCTGCTGTGGCAAAGAGTAGCCACTTGATGGCAGTAGCGTGTCGTTACGGGTGATCTCTGGCCTGATGTTGGTGTTCAGTGGGACTGAGTGTGTGGTGTGAGACAGAGTGGAAGGTTATTCAGGTCATGGTTTCCCTGCTACTGATGGGTGGATGTGGGAGGACAGTAATAAGCTTCCTTTATGAAGGTGGGCCTGTGCTGTTGTCGAATATAAATAAATGAAAAATGAAGATGATAAAATGTGTAATTGTACTATAGCCTCCAGCTCATGACGATAATTCCAACATCTTCTCTACCTTTAATGGCTTCTCAGACTGGTTTTAGTTTTGGTGATCGTTAATAAAGCGCTTTGTTTTGGTGTCATGACAGGGATCTCTACGGAATCTATCTGAAATGGAAGAGCAGAATCACATCAACACTGACTCAGGGTTGTGTCTGTGACCCAAACATGTTGGTCAGTGATTACAGACATCTGGCTGTCTATGTTATTAATTATGTTGGTTTCTTTGTGGATGACTGTGTTCATGTTGCCTCTGGTATTGCTCAAATCAACCATGATATAATTCTTAAAACTTTCCCAGAATTTCAGATCCGAACTTAAATTAGTTCACAAACTGGTTCCATCAGTCAATTTGAGGACGAATGTGAAGACGTCGAAGTTAAAAGTGTGTATTTTTAAGCTTTTGGCCCAAGTTTAATGGTTGAGTGCGTGATTTTATTTTCAGATCTGCGTGTTTTCTTCAGCTGGCTTGTGCTACTGTGGAGCTGAAATCCCACTGCATTTAACAAATTAATAGATCTGTTCCTTGTTGAGCTTCTGTCACAGTGTCAGGTCACATGCTGATTTGGCAGAGTTTTAAAGAGGGTCCCCCAGGGTGTGGAACAGGCAAAAACTCCAAGTACCAGGAATACTGCAGTATTCATACCCTCAAGTTCTATCTTTTTACTGCAACAAAATACACAAAATAGTTGTTTTTTTATCGTTAAATTTCTTTCACGCTAATGCATTTAAAGATGACCTAGCATTGATATATATATGAATATTGTTGACAGCAGAAGGCAGTGCGTGGGAATTATTTTATTTCTTTGGAGTCAAAACCCTAACAAGTGTTTATTAAATCTCGTCACTCTCATCTTGTTCAGTTCTGAGATAAAGATTTTAATATTTTTCATTTGCTTTATAAATAGAGACAAGTTTGTCTTCTGCTGCTGGAACATAATCTTACAATAACTGCTACTGCGTTGAATGGAAATGTTCTTATTTATTTGGTTGGATAACATCATTAAATTAACTGTTATTTTCATCAGCACCATCTGCTCCTGGTTGAAAAACATCACAAAAATACCACCGTACAAAATCATACCTTATGTTATAAAACATATGGTTTGATTTTTTTTTAAATATGTTAGTTTGACATTTGACTATTTCTAATATATCCCTTAATTTTTTCTTCTTTTTATCTTATTGATTGATGGGTTGCAGGGGCAGGAGTCTCCACAACTGCCACCCAAATCACACTGCTCCTTACTGCGGAGTTGTGTGGGTCATGATGGTGCTACGACTAGAGCACCTGACTGGTAACCTTGTGGATTAGAACCTGAACATTAAGAACCCAAATCTGCTTCCTAAACAACAAGGCCACGCTTTCTTATATTGTTGAAATATATAGTATATATTATAGATATATACTATATCCGTATAATGATCATATATTGCAAAAATATTGTCCAACAAACACCAATTTCAACTAACTAATCCCTGGTGTGTTCCTCAGGGTATCGTCCTAGGGCTTCTTACATTCTATAGAGAAAGAGATAAGTTTTCACTGTTGCAGTTATAAACATGCAAAATAATACAAGAAACTCATCTGTTTTTTTAGCTAAGTGGGATGAAACAGTTCATGGTTTATTGATCCCATATTTAGAATTAACTTGTGTAAAACTTTCCAACCAATCACCTCAAAAGCTCCACAAAACTAGAGACTGTAGATTGTTAGCAAACTTTAACATGATGCTGTTTTAATGCTGATCAAACTACTTTTGTAATGTAATTCAAACTTTCTTTACTACTGCCTGTCTAAGTGTGTCTCAGGACAGCGTTTGACTGAAGGACTAATGACTGTGTCAGCTCCACAGTAAACAACCGCACTTAAGGAATGTCTCCTGTTGCGTCGTATACCTTTATATTTCACAGTGTGCTGCCACAGTGATGTGTTTTAAAATATCCTAAGCCCATTACAGGCGTGTTGTGTGCGGCATTATGTTCTTGTAATCACATTTGGAATGTGACATGCATCATTATCAAGGGAGCAAATTAACATTTCCATCCAAAGGCCACAATGGTTGAATCCTTCATAGTCACTGCAGCCAAGAGTGGAGCGGAGCCATCAAGGCACGGAGGGGAAGAAGGGTTCTTACATCAAACATAGACGGAAAACTATTCATCATCAGTATTTTGCTCATTTTATTTAAAACTGGAGTTTTCAAGAAATCACAGCATCGATCAACAGACAGACAGACAGACAGACAGACAGATAGATCTCGGTGCCTGGCAGCTTTGGGTAAAGTCAAAACATCTGTGGTCTCCGGAAAGGTTCCAGGTTTGAATCCACCAACTGCCAGGATGTCACTGAGGTCACTTTGGGAGTTTCCTTCCTATCAAGAACCCTGGCTGAGCAAGACATGCAACAAGGTCCAAGTTCAACCCAGCAAAAAAGACAACCTGTTTCCAGTAGATCTACAGAAGATCCAAGAGGAACCAGGAATTGCATTTGGTTTCCTTCAAATATTTTTGGAAAGTCAATAAGAACCTCCCTGTGTATCTGTAGGATTTAACAAAAGTCCAGACCAAAAGACCAAGATATCCATCAAGGTTCTATGTTTGCCAACCTCCAGAAACAGAGTTTAGAAACAGCAACAAAGAAAAATCATCCATCCATCATCAAAGATCCATCTCAGTCTCTGGCCACGTACTGAATGGTCCATAAAACCAGGAGTAAGATCTAGTTTAAGAACCTGATGGTCCAGATCCTGTCCTGGTGACTCTTTTCTCCAGTCGTTCCATCCTGACTCCACTCTATTCTTCTCCTCAGTCTCTTCCACAGTCTCCACTGATCAGAACAGTTGATCCTCAGTATCTAAACTCCTCCACCTTCTCCACCTCTGCTCCTCATTCACACACACGTATGACTGACTCAGAACCAGAATCAACCTCCTAATGATCCATGTAGTCCAGGCCAACATCAAACCCTTCTGTCTCAGTACCAGACCGTATTGTAAATATCTACAGTAGCTTGTGAGATGTCACCTGACATCAACGTGAGGTAAACAGACCTCAGATCTGTTTACTTCTGTAAATAACTCACAAACAGTAAACAGTTCAGACATGAGCAGAGCAGACGAGGCTCAGGGAAGTCTGATGATGATGATGATGATGCTAAAGATGGATGGTGATGATGGTAACACCGAGACGTGCAAACAGAAATGATGCGTCACTACGGCTACTAATTGCAACAGAACAGTCTGCTGATGCTCTGACCTTTACACACCTCTCATCACCAAAGAGAACAGAGTGTTACAGCTCACACTGCCATCAGTAGAATTAGTATTTAAATCCTTCATCTCACCTGCAGGGTTGTTTTCTATTTAGTGTTTTTGCCATTTTTACCTGTGTTAGCATTTGAGCTGCTCTGCTGCCCCCTTGTGGCGATATACTAACTTTCCTAACATCTGCACATTCAGTTTATTGACTTTTTTTTAGCTCTAACTTCACATCAAGTCATTCCATTTTATCTTTATATTTTCAAAATAATTTCATTATAAACGTAGAAGATTTCACTTTGAGAAGGAACTACCAGTCATTTCTATCCAGTGCTACGTCTTCTTCTTGATTCAGTCCAACACTTTTCCCTGAGAACTCTGAACTTTTTTTTCCTTCCTCCTCCTCCTGCTGTAAGTTGAGCAGGACAACAGGGAGACTTTTTGTCCTTGCTGGGATCAATCGCTCCATAGATGACGCCCACTCAGCCAGGCCTCTCTGTGGGCGGCCGGCAGCCCAGTAAGCCTGATCTGGCCCCGCCTGGGCCCTCCTCCAGCCCCCGCAGCCTGCAGGGCCCTGCACAACAGGAGAGCTGCACTTTAGCAGAGAGTACAGTGAAGTTAAAAGTCAGTCCAGCCTCACAGTGACGGGGAAAACTTCCACTCTCACCAGGAGGTCAACGGGAGGGAACTGAGGTGATGAGTCTCAGAAAAGTCACGTGAATGATCACAGTATCATCAACATCACTGATGTGGACACAGTCAGACATGATGTCAGAACAGGACAGTTCACAAAATATCATTGCATGTGCTCCGCAACACAAGTAGACTATATAGTTGTCAGGGGTAGTGGTGCCCTAGTGGTTAAAGAACCCAACTGGGGTCCGCAGGGTTCCAAGTTCGAATCCACCTACTGCCAGGTTGTGACTGAGGTCCTCTGAGCATGGCATGGTCCTCACACACTGCTGCCCAGGCACTTTAAGCTGCCCACTGTTGAACATTTGTTGTGTGCAGTGCTATGACTCACAATGAGGAGTTTCCTTTCCTTGCTACGCAGCTTATTTTTGAATTTTTATTGTGAGCATTTAGCCTTGTCATTTAAGTAGCTTTTGTGGTAAAAATGTGAATTTTTAGCTGATATTTCTTCTTCTAAATACATGTTTTTAGCTTTTTTGCCAACATAGTTGGTTAGCTTATTGGTTTTCTTCTTCTCTTTTTGTCAGATTAACATCTTAATGTTATATTCCTGTGATTCTTTAGTTTGTTTTGTTTTTTTTTTTGGGACAAATAAGGAGTAAATATTTTTTTGCCACCAGCTGCCAAACAACCTCTGAGGTACAGTGAACTTGGCAACGTCCTCCATACTGCCCCCTAGGTGCTTTAGCTGCACAGTACTCACTTTTGTTTAACTGCAGAGGTTTTGTCATAAAAAAAAAAAAATCAATTTTCTATTTTTTTTTCAAGCACCTGTGACTCTTGAATTTATTTGTTTTGTTAACTTGATTGAGAGTTCGAGAAAAACATTTAACGTTCAAATTACAACAATTAATTTATGTCACAATCATACATCTGCCTTTTCCAATAAAGTTAAAAGTACATTATCACATGACTTTTATCATGACATTTATCCTAATTCACGAATATGCACCTGCTCCTGTCCTGGCTCCCAAATTTTCTGAAGTGAGTCAAAATAGTTGCCCACGTCTTGTTTAGTCAAAACTAAGTCTAAAGGAGAAATGAATGTTGAGTTTCCAAGGTTTCAAGTCAAAGTCCAACTCAGTGCCAAAGTTGTGTCTCTGCAGACATCAGTCGTCAAACGTCCTGGTCTTCAGATGGAAATCGATGGCGATACTGTCTGTGATATCAAATAAAAACAGACCATCGTTGATTTCCTCGGTGTCTTACTTAACGTTTGTGTCTGTGCGGCAGCTTTGTCTCCACTCTGCCTCAGCCCAGTCTACATGAGTGCATTAATGTCACCAGGACAAATCCCTGTTCCTCCATTGTTCCGTCTGATTAAAGAGAAGTCGGTTGTGATGTTGCTGTGGGGACGTAGGCAGAGCTGATGGTGGTACTTGTGCGTGAGGAGCCCTAAGTTGCAGAGGTTTTTTTCTAATTGAGTCAGGGACTTATGCTGGCAAAGGTAGGCGTGTGAGAGAGGGAGGGAGACTAATCCCAAGCTGCTGTTGTTTTTCCTGCCTGCTGGCTTCAGATCAAAAAAAAAAAAACACAAAAAACTCCATGGCAATAATCATGCAAAATGTGCGGCTTGACTTCAAAGCTGGTCTCAACTTTGCTCACACCCTGGTAGCTCTTTCTATCATTGTTTCATCATTTCTGCCACTTCTTCTCCTCCAGCGAGGGAGGGAATTTCTCTCTCTCTGTGCATCTGTGTTATCTTCTGTCACACATGAGCGTGTCAACTCACAACCTTTAATGGTGATCTCACTGTTGTGACCTTTTGGCAGCATTAGTACAGATCTATCAAATTAATCACACCTGCAGGGGTTGATGGGTCTTTGTCATGCAGCACACACACATATACACACACACACACACACACGCTCACACATCCTGCATGAAAAGCCGAATGGTTTCTCTCTGACTGCAGTGTGTGGTCGTGGTGGTGGAGGGAGAGGCTGCCTCCGCCTGGCCACTGCAGACATGTCATACGTCAGCAGCAGTCTCAGAGTGAGGATGACGTGGGCGGCGAGGGTCGCTGAGGCCCAAACCAGTCCAAAATGGGCAAATCCCCTCCACGTCAGCCCACGAGTTGTCAGCGGGGAGCTGCTGGGCTTCCCACTGAAGCTTTAGAGGTGCAGCACATTTCAGAAACCAGTAAAAACTCCACTGCATTAATGACGACTGGCCTACTTCTGGACTAGTCTCACATTTACATGTGACATTTCTTTGATTTGTATGGTATTTTCCTTTCTTTCAACCAGGTTATTCCCAATGTGGATGGTTTTAGAGGTGAACATTTCTTGCAACGCTGATAATGTGTTTAAATGCTCTTGATTCTACACTGGAGTTTCATGTGGTTTACAGAATCATATTTGTGCAATTTAGTGATTATATATGGATAGCACACAGGGGACACCTCAGACAGACAGACAGATAGAAGAAGAAAAGTTTATTTTATACTACCGTTATTCTATTCATTTCTAAGTCCCAAGTTTTTTTTTTCCTATATCCTTACACTGTTTTTTTTTCTTTCTGTAATTTTTTTAGAGAACCTATAGGTGGCACTGTTTAAATTTTGAGGATGCAAGAGCAAAGGTTGGATAGAGCTAGTTTAGCATCGATTTAGAATCATTCCTGGATAAAAGTGATTGTTGCATAGTGGATTTTTGTAGCGTACATGTTCACAGCTTCACGATAACTAGCATTTGCATGACTGAACTTTAAAGGCCGCACTAAAGGGCAATAAGAATTATTTTCAGCTTGTTTGGTGTCTTATCAGCAATAGCAGTAATTACTGACACAGTAATTTGGCACCGAGTTATCAGACCTGATGACCGTCCTAATCTTACACCACCTGGGAAGTATTGATCCCAGACCTTCAGTTCACCACTACAACTACCACTGGATCTCCTCAACTGCAGTTCATATTCGTGGTCAGCAGTTAAAAAAAACCCACATCTCAAGGTCCTTGTGTTGTGAAGTTGTCCAGATTCTGGGTGTTACCTTTGACCAAACACAGACTTGTGTTGTGTGCCAACATGTAGGAGAAAATCATTGTACTTTCAATGTCAATGTTTGATCAGAAAATTCAATTACATGCCTTCCATATTTATGCATCCCAATTACACACTCTTTTAGGTAAGACTTTTATTTTAAGAAAACCAAAAGCATAATAAGCTCCGGTGGACCACATAAAATGATGTGCCAGGCCACATTTGGGCCACAGGCCTTGAGTTTGAGATGGGACCTCAAGTCAGACTTGCTCACAACCGTACGTCTGCCACATGATTTCAGATGTTGTGGGCTGTGTAGACCTTCCAGCATAGAACATCTCAATTGCCCAGGTTGCCACAAGCACAACTGTGAAAGGTAGGTTTGTCTTTTTAGTATCTCTGTGGAAAATCCATTTTCAAAATTGTGTTTGGGTGAAAAAGAGCTCCTGAGGCAAGACCAGTTCATCCTCTTATCAACATCATTGACATTTCTTAACGCAGAGACGCTTTTTGACATTCCTGTGCATTAGTCACACAACAACCACAGTCATTGAACAAATTAAACACGCAAGAGCCGACAGTTTGGAACTACGACGATCGGTTGTCAGGTAAACAAACACAAACTCTGAGCAGAACTTCAATCAGTGTCAGTGCTGATGATTCACACACGGTTGAACCTGTTTGTTGTCTCACACACCGACGACAGGACGTCAGAACGTACACTGTCCAAAACACATGATGGACAAGACTTTGAGGTAGAATCTGTCATAAATAAAACCTCGTTTTTGACAAATGTTTGATGCAAAACAAACTTTTTCAGTTTGTTCTTTTTTTTTAAGCACAGCTACGTTTGAGACTTCCCCGGACAGCAGATGGTTGTTTCTAGCTTGTCCAGGTTTGGGCGGACAGCACCACTGGACATGTCCAGATTTCAAAGGTAAGAAAGAATGATGTGTCCTCCTCCTCCCACACAGTTTCTCCTGGTCAGCCGTTGCCTCCACAGTCCTCAACCTTACATGTTTCCTCCATTTCCTCCTCAAACAGAACATCTTGAAGTTTCAGGACAAATGCAAACAATCATTAGAACACAGCTCACCTCTGTCTCTTAATTGAATGTCCCATAATAACATGTGACATGTGGATTGTGAGTGTGTGTTTTTGCAGACAGCGGGGGCCCCTATAGCTGCTGCTGTTACTGCCACAGTCAACCAACTGCAGCAAAGTTTCACACACGCACACAGGAACACTGCAGTCTCTATCTGTATGTCACATAACCTCCGCCTACGCTCACTACACCCACACACATCCTTGCCCAGAACGCCCACAATATTGTGCTGTGCGCAAAGACACACACACATATATACAGTGTATATCGCCCCATACACGGTCCCTGCCCACGCAGTCACACACGTGTTCAGTCAGACATAAGCCGCTCAGACCATCCCACACAAAGTAAGACAAACCAGGAGCTTCTGCGAACAGCAGCTCCGCCGTCACCCTGCAACTCCAAAATGATAAAATAAAGTTGAACACAACTTCATCTTAACAAAATAACACAGTTATTTTGGATTCAATATCTCTTTGAATAACATTTCCAGCCCCTCTTCAACCTTCCTGCAGGTGGTGAGACCTCTGGAAGAGCTAACGTGATGCAATTTCTACAACTCCCTTCTATTGTAACATGCAGGTTGTAGTTTGCATCACCCATGAAGATTAAACTCTGAGTCAATAGAGGTGGAGCTCCCATCAAGTTTCAGTCAAAAGTTCCGAAATATACATGAACTTTGTCCTTTATCTTCTTCAGTTTTCAAAACACTTTTTGGGGATTGTGCTCTTTGGGTTTTTATGAATCAACCTTCCTTCTCTGAACCATTGCATTTATTTGAGTACAGTTTTTTCAGTCTTTATCAAACCATCTTTTCCCAGACTGCCCTCTTGTCCAGGTTGTTGTCAGTCGACGTCCTTCTGGTCTTGGAGATATTTCTTCAGCAGAAGTGGATTTTTATCTTGTTCTTCAACTTCACCGTCTGTTTAATTGCAGGAATCCATGACACAAAGCGTTTTCCCTGTATGGTAGAACTCAAGGTTAGATGTGGATAGAATTAACCAAAGAATTAGAAGTAAACATTTAGCGAAATAAAATGGAATTTAAAAAAAAAAGGATAAACGGAGAGTGAAATAAACTCAAAGTGAGTAGAAAATAAGTTACCTGCCTGTTACTGTAACTACAGTTTTAATATCAAATTACGAATTTGCTCAGACGAATAATGCGGCAGCATATCCACTCTGAGCAAGGCATCGTCTCCATACACTGTTCACCTTGGTGTTCACTTTCTCTTCACCTTCAAACACCTCATCTGGTCATTAGTCTGCAGCGTTCCACAGACAGTGTGTTGTAGACGGCGCTCCTCCTGACGTATGATCCCATCTTTGCCTCGACTAGTGAACAAGGCTGTGAAGGTGTGTGTTTTTTTTTTCCCCCTGACTTAATTTTTTCTTTTCTTTATACTGAACCTTTCTGTTGCATTTAACACACATTTCCTGCAAATGTAAAGGGACACTGTAGGACAGGCTGTACCACTGTCTCTGTGGAATTCTCCACTGTTCCTCTTTTCGTATTCTTTCTCCTCCAAAAGAAGAACTTGGATGAAAGGAGCTGCCTTTCTGAGCAGTGTTGAGGATGTGGGCTGGTGGGAAGAGGAGAAGAGGAGAGGAGGAGGGAAGGAGCAGACAGACGGGAGGGAGAATGGGGAGAAGAGGGGAGCGTCTGAGCGTGGGCGCGGTGACAGGGCGCGAGGCTGACAGGCCCAGGCGTGGGCGTGCCATTGAAATGTGTTTCTACTCTCAGGGTGGAGAGGAGGAGGAAAAGGAGATGGAGGAGGAAGGGAGCAGCTGAAGTTGAGAAGAAGAAGAGGAAGGATGGGGATAAAAAGTTGAGAGGAGACAAAGAAGTGGAGGGAGAAAGAAGGAAAAAGAGAAATTAAAAGAAGAGATGAGCAACATCTTCTTCCTGTCTGTTAAAAAAGTATTTTTGGCAAAACTATTACTGTCTGTTTAGACTCATTGTGTTATACAGGGGTGTGTATCGGAGTAAAGGTGTGTGTTTTCAGTCTAAAAACAGCATAAAAGCTTCTTACTGAGGTCAAATTATTTAATAATAATGTTTGGGATAATGTAAAACTACTGAAAGTGATGAACTGATATAGTAACCATGACCAGATTACTAAAAAATGACATTGCTCTACTTATAAAATAAAAATATGAAAATTAATAGTAATCATGGATATAAAATGTGTGATTAATGAGCACAAAATTTGAAAATTCACAATAAGCATAAAAAAAATAATAGACAATAATTAGCTGTATAATGATTTTATTTTCTAGCTCTCTTAGCAGGGTTTATTCTTTGGCTTTTGTTTTATCCTTTTTTTAGCCACTGGTTAGTTTTTGTGCTTTAGGTTTAACCAATTTTAGCCGCTGTTCAGCTTTTCTCACGTAGCTTCAGTCTTTTTAGCCTTTATTACGCTTTTGTAGTTTATTTTATCCTTTTTCAGTTTCTGTGTTTTTAGCCATTGTTTGACTTTGTAGCTTTGGTTCAGCCATTTTAGCTTTTTTAGATTTTGTTTAGTTTTTTTCGGCTGCCGTTCAGCTATTGTAGCTTTAGCTTAGCAGTTTAGCTGCCTTTTTAGCCACTTTGTAGCTTTAGTTTAGCCATTTCAGGCCAGTGTTCAGACCTTTTATATTTGTTTTAAGCTTTTTCAGCCATTGCTTAACTATTGTTACTTTGGTTTAGCCTTTTAGCAGTCGTTTCTTTTTTCCTTTTTTTGCCACAGTTCAGCTAGTTTTTTCAGGCAGTGTTTAGATTTTGTAGCTTTGGTTTAGCTGTTTTTAGCCACTGTTTAATGGGTTTCAAATCATATGTTTAATCATATTAATGGCCGAGATCATAATATTATTTGCAATTTATATCACATGTTGACAATCTTTAATCTTTTTTGTTATCTTTTGTGCATTCTTTCTGATAACAGCAGAGTTATCCCATTGCTTTTTGTTTTGAGGACAGCAGCTTTGTTTCATGTGTTTATGGACAGTATAAAATTTTAAAGTGAACGTCTCACAGGCCCCGCTGTAGTCATACACTGAATTCTCATGAAACAGAGGACGACGCAGAGGTGCGACCACTGTTTTTCAGTGGCTCTGACTCTGAAGTTTGTTTTTCAGCTTCGTATTCTCCAGACGTGATAGCAGAGTGCGGTGTCTCCTGTGAAAACAATCAGGTTTGTGCTCGAGTGCAGCCACGAGAGCACAGAGAAACAGGGCAGTGGTGTGAAATTTGGTGAAGCTGGAAAAAGCTGGGACTTGTGGGAACACGCAGCCTGGGTGTCGACCTACCTCAGAGTGTGGGTGGGCATCCCATTTCCTGCCGGCACTTTCATTTTAATTTGTTTTCTGTTTGTTTCTTGTTTGTTACCCACTCAATGGGTGCAGTGATTATGCTGTGTGTGTGTGTGTGTTGTTTGTGTAGGCAGGGATTAGGCGTGTGTGAGGGTGGAGATACAGACAAAAAAGAATGAGGTATGGAGCTGAAACTCCTTCTCCTGCTGCTTTCTCTCAGAATTTGATTTGATCCCCGTCTGCTTGGAGGCTGATCCATGGGAACGGCATTAGAAGGTCATATCAGCCGAATAACACACACACACACACACACACACACACATATTCTATATATATATTTCTGCACACAAACTCACTCAGCAGGCAGATGTGGATTTATGGGCTTATGGTGGGTGGACTGGAATCCTACCTGCTACCTGCTCTGTGTGTTCGTCTGGAAAAAAACATCAGCTGTTAAAATATTCACATGAAAGCTTCACATGATCAATACATGAAAAAAAATGTGTTTAGTCTTTGTCTAAATATAGGCTTTGAATGATGAAGATGTCATGGTGGAATTCATTCATTCATCTTCATCTGCTTGTTCATTGTCCGGTCACAGGGGCAGCTGGCGCCACCCAAATCACATTGCACCACATTGTGAGCCTTCCTGTGGGTGGTGAGCCCACAAGGAGTGGGTCGGGACCGTGCTTTGATCAGAGCACCTCAGAAAGAACCTGACAGCTGAAACCTTGTGGACCCAAGTCTGCTTATTTATTCACTACAACCATTGGGAATTAATTCATGGATTTATTCATTCATCTGTGCAGTGGACTAGTGGTTAAAGAAGCAGACTTCACTCCTTAGGGTTAGGGTTCAAGTTCACTGAAATCCAAATTCACTGTGGTGATGGGTCACATTTCGTTGTGTGCAGTGGTGATTATTGAAATGTGACAACGACAAGGAGTTTCCTTTTTTGTTTCCTTGTTACCTTAACTGATTATCCGTTGTCAGGTGTTATGGGCAGCAGACTCCTCTCGGGGCGGTGCTAAGCTCAGAGCCCCTCAGTGGCAACCTGGCAGCTGTTTCCTTGCTCCCTTGCAATGTAAACATTAATATGTTATTGTGTTTTTCTCTGTGGCCCATTAGGAACCAACTCTGGAACCCTTGAATACTGGGGGACAACCCCCTCCCATCCTGGGATTTGAACGTCCAATAATAAATACTCAAATACTTGTTAGCCTTTGCATTTAGACCAGATAAAACCAGTATATTTTGTTAAAATAATACGTGCGTTGCCTGCGTTTCTTGACTCCATTCTGTTAATTATTTGATATTAGCGCAGTTTTCCCATTGGATTTTATGTTTCAGCCGATTCTGCACTTTTCCTTTGATATTGGTTTTACTTTCCCTCTGAATCTAATTAGTGGATCAGAAACGCATGGCGTTCCACCCTCTCCACCCACACACGCACACACACACATATACAAATACACACACTATCTGCAAATACTTGTTTTCCCATCATTTGGGCTTTTGAAGGCACATAAAAAAGAATCTGCAGCAGTGAGTAGAGCTACTTGTGTTTAATTGTACTACTGCTGCTGCCACTGCTGCTGCTGCTGCTGTGTAGGTGGATGGAGGCGGCGGTGCAGCGTTTTTGGGCGAGGGGGAAAGAAGTTGACAAAAGTCGCTCTGGTTTTATCCCCAGGGTGTTTATACTGGTGGCAGCTGGCCTAATTCCCTAAAATAACTCAGTGAGCGCTGTGATGCAGGATCAGTCAGAGCGAGAATAAGATCTGAGTGGAGCTGCTGCTGCTGCTGCTGCTGCTGCTGCTGCTGCTGCCTCAGATGAGGAGGTTAATCTGCAGCCAGACAGGAGGAAAAAAATCATTTTTGTCCCATACTCCTCCTAGCCACAGCTCACTTACAAGGATCTAAATATCAGGCTGAAAGGTGTATTTTTGGTTTGTTTTTTTTTTGCTTTGGAAAAATTCTATATTTATTCTTTAAATACTGTATTTTTTGTTCCCTTATTTATTCCACATATCCAACAATACATGTTAATGTACGAGACAAATAGCATGTGACCATATTTCATAATATTTATTTGTATCTACAAATCTCTCTAGAATTGTCATTTATTCTATTTTGATTAATTCTTTTAACTTTTCTTTTTAATTCTATTTTGAGAACACATATTTATTCTACTCCATGCTGCTGGTTATCATAACATGAGACGACATAGAAGGTAAAACTGCGCTACATGTGTTGTTTCTGGTACTAATTACCACGTTGCAATAATATTATGATTATAGTGTCCGTGTGTCCTAGCACCTAGCGTCAGTGTACTGGATACAGTAGAACATTTTGTCAACAAAGTCCTTCGTCTTTGTTTTGAGACACTGTCTTTGTACAATCTGTCTTACATCGACTCAACCTGACTCATAGCAGTCGATGTGATAAAGATGATGAAGTTCTCTAACTCAGAAGTATTTTGCAACGACTTCTGCTAATTAAGTTGCCTTCAGTATCTATACATTGGACACTCAGGGCTAGTAGATTAAAACATTTATCATTTATCCTCTGTTGCCAGTTCTCAGGCAGGAGTCTCCACGACACCACCCAAATCACACCGCTACATAATGTCAGCCTTCCTGTGGGTGGTGAGCCCACAGGAAGTTATGTGGGTCTGCCATTTAGGTGATCTATGCATATAGAGCAACTAAATGGCAACCTGGCAGCTGGTGGATTCGAACCAGAGGTTTGTTTTGAGGAAACAAACTTCCTCGTCCTCCACTGCTGCCCTGTAATAACCAACTTTCAACACTGGAGGCACTGGATCGCACAAAGACAATGACAAATATTTTAAAGCAGGAAACAAAAAATTATAACTAACAACTAAAAAAACTATGGGTGGCAAAGATGGACGAGTGATTTAGAAAGCAAAGTACCAGGTTGCCAACCAAATATAATGTCCAGTGGGGTCACCACCCACAGGTTGTCAGTGTGGTGCAGTGTGAGTTGGGTGGCAGTGGTGGAGACTGCTGCCCATGAGAACAGAGTAACAGATCTAGATATAAAATAAATAATATATATATATGTGTGTGTGTGTGTGTGTGTGTGTGTATTTATTTTTATTTTTATTTATTTATTTTGATAAGGCAACCTTTTTTTCGGTTCACTCCAACACCAGGTCTGAACAAAGACTGAACGCATTCTGTTTAAGTAACATTAGTTTAATGATCAGTCATTACCAGACGAGTGAACGAGTTCAGTTAATGTAGGGAGACGTATGATGATGATGATGATGATGATGATGACAAAGAGAGCTATGGAAAGACACGTCGGTCTTGTGTGCGTGCGCGCGTGCGTCTGTCTGTGGGTGTTGAACCTGCCTGTGTTTGCTGTTCCGCACTGAAAGCCTCCCACGCCCCGTGTGTCCGCCCACGCACGGATTTGCGTCACGCAGGGAGCAGCGTGGGCGAGAGAGAGAGAGAGAGAACGATAGAGGGAGAGAGAGAAAGACAGAGCGGAATATCCCACTTATTTCTGAAGCCGAGTCAAGAGCGAGGTAGTGTTGACAAGTCAAACAGGAAACAGCCGACAAAATAAAAGCACCAACGACGAAACCAGTCTGAAGATTGGCAGAATATTCTACAAAACCATGTGATTTATAAAATAAAAGACAAGGCAGGTTTTGCTTTAACATAACATAGCCCAAAAATGAATATAAAGAAGTAAAAATGCAATAGAATTGCAATGCTATAGAAATCATGGTTAGTGATTTTATTAATTGTTACACTATATTAATTTACTTTCCATTTCGCAGATGCTTTAAAACAAAGCAACTTTTTAAAGTAAAAAAGCTATAAAATATCCAATCATTTTCCTCCATTTATTTGTTTTTGGGTTGCACAGGCTGCATTCTCCACTACTGCCACCCAAATCACACAGCACCATAACCCTCCTGGAGTGGTTAGCCCACTGCAAGTTACATGGCTCAGAGCATGGTGGCAACCTGGGAGCTCCCACCTGAAGCCTTACATACCCAGGTCTGCTCAGTTGTCTATTGAGCACATTTAGAAAGTTTCAAAATAAAATAAAAACAAATGTATGCTTTTATTTCATTAATTTAATTCATAAAATTCCACAACGGATTGTTGTATATTTATAGAATACATTTTGAAATACTTCTGTAAAATCACCATCTCTATAATTGGTTGTGGTCATGAGGCTTTTATTTTGTCAAATTTCAACCGGAAAACTGCGTGCACGTGTTGGCGCGTCATACAGAAGTGTGTTTGAGTTGGTGGTGAATGGTGAAGGGGGAGTGGAGAGAAGAGAGTCACACACACACACACACTCACTCACACACTCACTCACACACAGTCTTCACACTCGGACGCGCACGCACTCAGCGCGCACTTTGAGGGAAAAGACGCAGCAAAGACGCTCGAAGGTCAGCGAACGTCTCTGTCTTTTCTTTAGAGAAACACGCGACAGTCCAACAAAAAAGTTCTAGGAAGACGAGAGACAAATCTGCAGCATCTGTCTTGGGATTGAGTTACCGTACATTTAATTCTAATTTTAAATCAGAAAAAAAAACATTCCTGATTCCTGCTCCCGGTGTGACCCTTCTCCTTTTTTGGACCGTAAGTTTTGTACCACATTTTGCATCCAGTGTTTTTGTTGATAAACACTGAGGAAGAAGGAGAAGAGGAAAGAGACGAGGTCGGACCACAGGAGGACCAGAATCTCAGCAGGTAGGTGAGAAGATCCACGCTGTTAAAACATGTGCAGGAATATTATTGAGATTCCGGACAGTCTTTTCTGAGGTTTTAATGCAATAAAACAGAATAAGCAATTGTTGCAGTAATGGAAAGAGTTATTTAATGTACAATATAAATGTGAAACATTGAAAAATATATATATTAAATGACAGTGCACCTTGTTTTTAGCACTGCAGTATCACATTATATTGTTCCAGACAGTATTTTTCAGAAATTTTTATTTCAAAAGCGGCTAAAAGTTGAAACAGTAACAAATTAGAAGCAAAACATGAGTAACTTTGAGGTTTACAAAGGTACAAAAACACACAAAAAAATAGATAAAATGATTAACTGATGCATAGCAAAATACAGAACTGTTGCACAACAAAACAACTGGAACCTTAATTAACTTAAGGTCATAGTCATATAAAGTCATATAAAAGTTCAAAAAGTCAGACTTTGGTTGAAAATGTAAAAAAAAAAGTTAAAGGCAAAAAAAAACAACCCTTCCTTTGGAGCTGAGAGAACAAAGCTGAAGTGTGACAATACAAAACTCTCATTATTCAGGTCTGTGACTGTATTAAAATGCACATCAAGTGTCAGTTAAGTGTGGAAAAAAAACCCTATATTTAGCTGCAGCGTGAATGAAGACGAGGTGTTGATGCCGCAGGTGAAATGTTCATCACAACGCAGCCAAACCTCAGTCTGTGTCTGTAGAATTTAAATCATCCTGGCAGCAGCTCAGCATGTTTTGTCTTCTGACAGTAAATATGAAAACTTGTTTATTTTCATGTTTGTCAACGATCAAGCACAGTAAGTACGATTAAGCACAGTAACTAACCATGTTTGGAATTACAGAATTAAATACATGTCAAAGGATGTAGAAAAAAGATGTTTTAGTTAAGTTAGAGTGGACCTAAAAATACCATAATGTTAGACAGAAGCCACGTCGGACGACTTAAGTGGAACTCTGGCTAACACTGAGCAGAAAAGTAGAACAAATAGAACAAAAACAATAAGAAATAGAAAGAAAATGGTTTAAAAATAACTGTTGGCTATTTTAAAATATTACCATTGTTCAAAATATTCAAGAAAATCATTTAGCGAAACAATATGTGAGAAACTATGAATATATTTGTCAAAATTTTGCCAAAAAATTCTAAATGTGATGACAAAAAAGCAGTTTACAAGTTACACAGTAGAAAAATAAAACCAAAAAACATACACCACGCTTGAATGAGCAGGTTGAGCATGTTTTGTTAGAGCGAATGTTGGCTGTCAGTTTACAAGAAATTATTTGTTGTCATGTATTGTTCAAAGAAAAAGTTGTCATCGTTTTTCACCTGTGTCACAGCACACGGTGTGAAGGGAGGTCATTTATTCAAGTCCTCTGTCACAGTTGGAGTTCAACGAGTCTTATTTTCAGGGCATCATTCATACACACACGTGTGTTACCATCAGAATTGGAACCTACAGTTGTTTAAGGAGCAGAGGTTGTAGAATGTTGCACTGTACTTGTAATGATATTTTGTTTGGAGGAAAAAAAATCATCCAGTGACTTGGTTGAATAACGACAAAATAAAAAAGGTGAACGTTACCACAGCCTCAGGTGGTGACCTCATGTGTTTGACCAGTTTTTGCTCAGAATATCAGTGACTTCCTGGAGATTCAAGTGGAAATTTCCTGTTGAAGTACAAGGATGTAATCACAGCTTAGGTCTGGGAAACCATGAGTTCATACTCTGATCATCTCACCATGTTCTACTGTATCTGAACCAATGGCTGCTGTTGAAGTGGAAGTTTTGCTGTAAAAAAAAACAGTGTAAGTCGTTAATGTGACGATATCTGTTCTATTGTTGATCGGACCAGTGCTTTTAGCATGAGTGGTTTACATAGTGTATATTATAGAGGCCCTGTTTGTGTACATTTAAGAAATAGACAAATTAATATAGATTCAAGGTGAAAGTAAAAAAAAGTTCTTCTTGAATTTAGTTTGACATTATGTGGTTTGATTATTTAAATTAAACTAATACAGGAAAATATCTTGGAAGTGTGCTAAATGTTAGCTTAGCGGGATAGACAGCTCCCTGATCGACCGAGCTTTTAGGCATTAAATGAAAATTGTGTGCAACAAAATGTTGGATTAGAGTGCTACCTGTTTAATGTGAAACATGGCCAAGCTTTGTTCGCAACTTGTTTGACGAATTTTTTTTTCTTTTTTTTTTTTACAAATTTCAAAGTTCAAAGGTATTATGCATATGATAATAGTAAGACAAATATACAGCTAAAAAAACAGCTTTAAAAACACGGAACAAATGTATGGAATGTAAACAAGAATGTTATTAAAGATAATCATTTAGATACGGTGAGAGAGAAGTGATACCAAAGATCAGATGTTTTTATCCATGGACGCCACAAAGCTGTTGTCGTTTCACTAGTCCTGAGTCCAGGCCTGTCTGGCTCCCTGGGCTGAGGTTCTCTGGGCCTATTCTGGGCGAGGCGAGCCCACCACCTACACATCCTGCAGGGGTGGAGAGAGGCATGTGGTCCTCCCAGTAATCCAGGCCTGCTGACTGCCACTCCTGTGTGGGCCAAGCTTCAGCAGAGACTCTCAGGCTCATAGGAAGAGTCAGAAACAAGGCTTTGTCAGGTCCTCGCTGTTGATTCAGGGAAGTGTGAAGGACACTTTGATTAAAAAGCCTGTTGTTGTTTGTAACGTATGTTTTCCACCAATGCAATGGAAGCATCTACTTTACAGACATGGAGTTGGCTTCACTGTCCTGCCTCCTGTTGAGAAGGGAGAGGACATCATAAACCAAAGAGTCAGACAATGAAGACCACAGACTGTTGACCAGGCCCTGAATCATAGGAAAAGTAGTTCTGGTTCAGTCAGGGTTCCAGACCAGCATGAGTCAAATTATTTTTATTTAGCAGGTTTTGACATTTTTGGGATGATTTGAATCTTGTGACTGAACAAAACTTGTTGAAGATGATGTGGTTACTACCTGACTAGAGCATCAGTTGTGGTTCTGTTTCCAGGCATGGCAGCGGTTCTGCCACGGACCCTGGGTGAGCTGCAGCTCTACAGGATCCTGCAGCGAGCCAATCTACTTTATTACTACGAGGCCTTCATCCAGCAGGGCGGCGATGACGTTCAGCAACTGTGCGAAGCAGGAGAGGAAGAGTTCCTGGAGATTATGGCCCTGGTGGGAATGGCCAGCAAACCTCTGCACGTGCGACGGCTGCAGAAAGCGCTGCGCGACTGGGTCACCAACCCGGCTATCTTCAACCAGCCTCTGACCTCAATGCCTGTCTGCAGCATCCCTGTGTACAAGCTGCCCGAGGGCTCGCCGACACTGCTGAGTGGCCAGGACAGAGCCAACACAGCCAGTGTCAAAATCCCCAAATCCGCTGGTGCCACCTGTTCAGATCCGGGAAAACTGGACGTGACTCGGGACAAAGTGTCGGCAGGATCACCGCAGCAGGGCAGCAGCGAGGCACGGTTCTGGCCCGGCCACAGCAATGACAGTGAGCACAGCCTATCACCATCGGACCTGGGTTCCCCGTCCTCCCCCAGAGACACCCTGGAGGCCCTAGACACTGCTGCAGTGCAGTCGGTCCTGGAGTGCGTGGACAGGATGGCACCAGGACTCCCCAAAACGGAACTGTCCGAGGTGAAAGAGCAACTGAAGAACAACAAGAAGCTGGCCAAGATGATTGGACACATCTTTGAGATGAGTGACGACGACCCCCAACGGGAGGAAGAAATTCGTAAATACAGCGCCATCTATGGACGCTTTGACTCTAAGAGAAGGGATGGCAAACACTTGACGCTTCATGAGGTAGAAAACCAGAGATTCTTGTCTCACGGAGGTTTGTTCCTCACTCCGTTTTCCTCACGTTCTTATTTATATATATTTTTCAGCTCACAGTAAATGAGGCCGCAGCTCAACTGTGCATGAGGGACATGGCTCTGCTGACACGTCGGGACGAGCTGTTTGGACTTGCACGGCAGATTTCCAGGGAGGTCACATACAAGTACACCTACAGGACCAGCAAGTAAGAGACAACCAGAAAAAAACTTTTGCTGTTGTTGAAGTTGTTAAAGTTGAGTTGTTTTTTTTAACCCTTGTTATTAAATTATATCTTGTCTTGCTTTGGATATTTTTAATAAATTAATCATTTTCTCTCAGCATTTCTTAATTTATGTGCATTTTAATAGAATATTTTTAATTATCACAAATAAATTAATAAATGTTTTATTGTTTTTTTGCTTGTATCAATATCTATTTTCTGACCAGTCAGGTTTTTGAGTGGCATAATATTTGGCATTGTGATAATACTAATTGGCTGTAACATATTTTAGGCATTTGAAATAATTCTTGGCTCAGATTCAAGATTCAAAAATCTTTATTTATCTCCAAGGGGCAATTCGAGGAGAGTTAAAGCTTTTTTCAGCTACTAATTTCAGTGTTAATCTTGATTTTATTTAAAAAACTTGTATTTCATGTATTGGTATTAATTTTATCTCCGATCTTATCTTGTTGATAATAAACATTATTTACATTATACATTTTTTTAGACTTAAAAACATGAGAAGTGATGTTTTGACCTGTATCTGAGATGTTTCCTGTCTCTCTGCAGGTCTCGTTGTGGAGACAGGGATGAACCGTCTCCAAAGAGGATAAAAACAGAGGTGAAACCAAATTAAAAGCCTTGAATCACTTGGATGTTTAGGTTTTATTAGCATTT
>JAFBJS010001986.1:171323-203486 GCA_016785265.1 Paraplagusia blochii | reverse complement strand
GACAGATTGAGATGGTTTGGACATGTTCAGAGGAGGGACAGTGGATACATTGGTAGAAGAATGATCCTGGAGATGGAGCTACCAGGTAGGAGACAAAGAGGAGATTGACGGATGCAGTGAGGGAGGACATGGAGGTAGTTGGAGGTGGAGTGGAAGATAGAAAGGACAGGAAGAGATGGACAATGTTGCCTCGCTGTGGCAACTCCTGAAAAAGGGACAAGCTGAAAAGGAAAATGTAAGAAAATTTCCTTACATTTATATTAATTCTGCTTTAACCTTATGGTTTAGGCTCATTTTTTTCTTCTTGAAGCTTCACCAGAGATTTTCATTACTGCCTCCTACTGAGTTTAATTTTCAGTTATTAGCATAAACAGTTGTCTGAGATTAACATGATCAAAATCCCCTCCTGCTGTAATACCACTAATGGTCATGGGGAACTGTTTCCTCTCTTCGCAGCTACAGTAAAGAGTATTTTGTGTCAAAGCATTACTGCCATGTAAAGGGTTAAATGCAGAGACATCATCATCAGAGATGAACTGGTGTTTGCTTTCACTAATGCTGAAATGTGAGTAGATGAGTCAAAAGGGTCCTCAGCAGCAGACACTTTTCTGCTGAAGGATTTCCATGTCTGTGGATTTTCATGGAGCAGGAACCAGTTTGATCCCAGTTAATGGCTTTTATTGGTTTCCATGCTGCTGCTGCTGCTGCGGCTGCTGTTGTTCTTTTTTCCTAATTAGAGTCGGTAGGGAGTGGGTGGAGAGCTTTATGATAAGTCATTAGCCACAAAACACACTCAATGTTAACTGTGTGCGTTTGACCCTTCATTATTGTGTTTGTCTGTGTGCGTGGAACGTCTTGAAGATGATGTTTAGGAGAGAAATTAAAGTCACAATAGCAGGTGGACTGACTGTTACATTAAGAATGATACCTAGTCAGTCACTGACTCTCAGCCATCCTTCATGTTTGTATGAGTCAATCAGATGGAGGATAAAATGAAATAAAAGGCCAGGGACACGAGACAAGAAGACAATAAAAACATAAGTTTGGATATAAACAATTGACTGGAAGCGTCAGCTTTCAGTGTCCAATACAGAAGAAAAATGCAATAAAAATCAGTTTCCTATAGATTCTGTGGATCAGGGTTTGGAGAACTATAGGATTTACCAGAAAATGTTGAGAACATTCATTCATTCATTCATCTTCTTCTGCTTGTCCGTTGCCGGGTCACAGGAGCAGCTGGCACCACCCAAATCACATTGCACCATATTGTGATCCTTCCTGTGGTGGTGAGCCCACAGGAAGTTATGTGGGTTAGGACGGTGCTGTGCTCAGAGCACCTCAGTGGCAACCTGGCAGCTGGTGGATTCAAACCGGGGACCTTGCGGACCCAAGTCTGCTTCCTTAACCATTAGGCCACCACTTCCACTATGTTAAGAACAAATCTTTACAATTTTATTTTGTGGGGGCCACAAAATATTGTTCCACGGGCCACAAATGGCCCATGTGCCATGGGTTTGAGACCCCTAGTGTTATTGCAGTATTTTTGTTTTGACTTCTTTATAACCTGATCATGCATGTCCCTGTGTCGTCCAGATACAGCTTGAGCGTCTCCTCGCGCGGCAGATGGAGATCTTGCAGGACGCTGCCGTCCAGGAGCGACTCCAGGCCCTGGATTGGAGGATCCCTCCTGCGGCCCTGAAGTACCTCAACGACGCCCAGAACACGAACGGGACAAACGCGGACAACGGAAGAGACAACCAAGGCAAGAAACACGCAAAGAGAGGATTTCTGTGACTTTCACTTCTTTTCTCACCATGTTGAGCTTTGAGGTCAACAAGCTGATTGCAAAGAGCTTGTTTCATGTGATAAATGCAATGTGATGTTCAGCAGAAGTGCGGATTTTTCACACCCAGTGGTGGCAGCTGTCACTTTTGTGTTATCAATCCCCACTTTTGAAACAGATGTGAGACGGAAGACAGAGTGAGAAAGAAAGAGACGCATCATTATTCAGGATTGCACTTCTGCTCCAGGCCTCATCTCATTTTCGTCCTTTTCCCTTCTTCACCCACTCCCGACAGCTCATTATAACACTGTTCCCACAAATCCCACAATGCACCTGTAATTATCACACCCACGCCTGTTTACCTCCAGCCAGTTGCCTGGAGGGGGGCGTCTCTCTCTCTTTCTCTTTGGATCTGTCTCTCTCTCCCTCTCCCTCTTGCCTCCCACTCTTTCTCTCTGCTTTCCCTGCTCTGCTTTTTCCTCCTTCCTGTCATTTGTCATGTCATCTCTTTGTCTTCATGTCTGCCACTCGTCTTAGCCTCTCTTCTGCTGCAGTTTGGTGTCTAACATCAAGTTCACTGTCACTTTGTTTTCTTCTTAAATGGTAATTTGTCCCCTTCTGTCATTATCTATTTATGCACACTGTGTCAAAGCTCCATCTTTTTGTGCACATTTTTATCACATCTGCTCTAATTAACTGGACTGTTGGTGTCCAGACCAACGTATGGTCATTTAAACAAACAAATTCAGATGTTTAAGGCTGTGTCTGAGCATTTGTTTTGGTGTGTTGTTTGTCTTTCTGTCACACGGGGGAATCAAGGGTAAAGCACATTCAGCAGTAGTTTCCGTCTTGGCAAACAGATGAGTTCTAAAACTAACCCTAACTTTTTTTTTTACCAAACCAAAACTAAAAGCTCTTTTTTCTTTTTTTCAGCTCTTTTTTTTAAACAAACTCATTCCTACTTGTTATATTGATTCTTAATGTTAATACAAGATAAGGTTCTAATGAAGGAATCTCACAGGTTGGTGCTGTCAGCCTTGCTGTGCTGCTAAGATAGCTTACAACCCGTTAACAATCTTTGCATACAGACATATGAATGAACAGATTGCCGTGTGCGTCAAGTAGCTGTGACATCAGATATTAACTAGTTTGAAGCCAGTCGCCTGGCAATGATATTTATAGGAAGATATAACCAGTTGTACTGAAATCCCGATCCTCTGTTCTATTCTCCATCTCTTTGTTTTCTTTCTCTCTGTGAGAATAAAATGCGAACATCATTCAACAGCAGCCTAGACATGAAACACACAGCAGTCATTCCATTAGGAATATTATTAAACCTGTAAAGCAAGGAAGAAAAACATCTGTGCTGAGACCTGGTTCAGTCACAAGTCTTTAGTTTCAGGATTTGACTTAAATGTTTTCAGTTAAATTATTCATTTAGCCTGAAAATGCCTGGAGTTCTTTTTTTATCCTACTGTTGGGGATTCACCGTGTGTATGTGAAGCAACACAGTATAAATAAAATCAAGTAGATGTGAGCCTGGTGCTGTAGTAGGTACAAATAGCAGCTTGTGACAGTGAATTATTACATATGTTCAGGTGTTTCAAGTAAATGCTCACATTGCATTTGTGATGATCTATCACATAGAGTCCCCATAAATCAGGACGTTTCATTAAAACAGAATTTAATATTAAAGTAACGTAAATTGATTAAGAAACAACTGATTTCAGCAGAGCAAGAAAATCGTGTTTTAGCCTTGAGAAGTCACAAGAAATGTTACCATGAAGTAGAATATAAATAAATATACCGTAATTTCCGGACTATAAGCCGCACCCAATACATATTTTTAAAAAGAAAAAACATTTTGTTCATACATGACCCGCATCTGACTATAAGCCACATTCTTTTTTGCATTTCTCATGATGAGGGTCAGTTTACGCTAATTTTATTCATGTACAAAGCGCGTGACCGTACGTTAAACTTCTTTTTCTTCTATGGTGTTTATTGGTGTTTGTGACTTGCGTTTTCTTCAACACCATCTGTCTCACTCTGTTAGAAAAAATGCATACATTAGCCACATCTCTGCATAAGTAGAGATGACAAAAGTTGCGACTTATAGTCCGGAAATGACAGTTATATAACATCATTGTTTACCGGAAAACTTTGGTTTTTCCACTTTTGATCTAATACCTCAGAGAGAATCAGTTTGACTTTTTCAACCAGCTTCAACGATGTCTCACATCGTCCATTTCTTATTCAAAGTCTATGATCCAGCATGTAAACACCGTCTTTTTCTGCTTTTCCAGACGACCGTCCCATCAACTTGCGTGTCGTCAGTCAAAACATGCAGGAAGGGGAGCTCCCACTGGGCAAGCAGCTGGCGAATGAACTGAAGCGCCATCATAACCACAACCACAACAACAACAGCAACAACAACAACAACAGTCACAGCACAGATGAGACGAAAACACCAGCAACAGGTGAGTGTTTTCAGAATACTGTCGTCCTTGTCCATGAAGACGTAGGGTCTCATGGGTAGCTTAGGTGCTGCAGTACATGTTGAATTAAGTACATTAAATATAAATATAATTCTTTAAAGATTAATTTTAGAAACACATGAAAGCTGTAAGACCGAGATAAAAGCTTGCATTGGCCAGGAATCGAACCCGGGCCTCCCGCGTGGCAGGCGAGAATTCTACCACTGAACCACCAATGCTTGTTGTAGAGGTTTGTCTGAAAAATAAAACTATTCAGCAAAAATAGGACTGTTCCTTTGCTTTCTGGATCAATTGCACTTACACTGATGTTCTAATGGACAGGTGTCAAACTCTGGCCTGGGGGCCAAATCTGGCCCACATTGTAATTATATCAGGCCCACGAGATAAAATCAAATGTGAACTAGAGAACGTAGACCTTATATACAGTACTGTCAGAGCACGTTATATTAACAGTGCATGCTTTTTGTTCTAGCACATACATTTTGTTCTGTAAAGAAAGATTTCCATAAAAAATGATGTTAAAACAAATAAGAAACAAATACCACTGACGTGTGAATTATTTCTAATGTTCTCAAAGTTTCCATAAGAAAAAAGTATATTTAATATTTGGACACGCAAAAGGAGGGAAAACATTCACGTTTACAGTTAATTTCTCGATATATATTGAGATTGGCCTGTGATTTCATGCTGGTTTTTAATTCTGGCCCAACGGTAAAATGGAGTTTGACACCCAGGTTCTGAATGAATGTATTTGCTGATGGCCTTCTCATTAACCTTTGCCCTCAGAAAACGGTACGTCACAACGGTTGGCCAGCAACACAGAGAAGAAGACCATTAAGACAGAGCCAGAAGACTCCACATAGTGCCTCCCCTCCACCTTCACCTCACCCAGAAAGCCCACCTTGAACCCACTCCCAACTCATTCTACTCACTCTTGACAGTATGCAGTTCTTACTCATCAATAGATTCTAAGCAAGCACAACCACAGTAGAGCCTTAACAACCAACGATGCCTCACGGATAGCATTTATTTTTCTTTGATTTGTCTTTTTACACATATATATTTTGTGCCAGTTCACTCAGAGAGCATGTGAAGAAGCCCCTCCGTGCTCTGCAGGTATTTGTCTATTAATTGTATACATGTAATTTAAGAGTGAACTGTGTTGGTGTCTGTTTAACTCTGTTGTGTTAGTTACAGTTGGATGGTGAGTGGGAGAGACATCAGGGCTGAGTCTTAACTCAAACATTTGCTCCAAAAGTAGAAACATCGGCATCATAACTTTCACCTACACTGGCATCAGGTGCTGCAGGTTTTGTTGTAGTGTTATTTTTAACCCAGTTAATCCCCATTCTAATGTATCTATATCTAGACTTCTCTGCTGCCTCTTTTATGATGAAGAAATATTTTTTAAAAATCCAATGCTTTTAACAATAGGTCAATCGTGAATTCATTTATTTAAAAAACAAATAATCGTGCAGGTCGTCCGTAGTGTCTATTAATATTTGCTATTTGGTTACATATTGTCAAGATAAGTCTTTAGCTTTTGTGAAATAACTAACTTGAGTGATCGTCCGTTTTATTTATGTTTATTTATTTTGGCCTATTTGTTTACCCTTTATTTTTTTTACATGTTTTTGCTGAAAGTAACATTTATTTCTGTGCATCCAGGTGTTTAGCTCCAAACACCCAGATACAGCGGATATAAATTTAGCCTCCGTTCATTGTTACATTATTTCAATCGTGTTATATTACATTTCCTAACCTTTCTCATCTTTGGTTTATACTATTATTTATAAAGATCACATGCTTTGAATGGCAGTTATCACACACTCCATGTACAGCACAGTTAAATTGCAGTAGTTATGTACTGTATGTAGCGTTGAGATTATTGGCTAAGGCCTGTAAAAACCCTGGAAAACTGGAAAAATGATTTTAACACTCCTTAAAAAACTATTTTTGAGAGCTTTTCTTGCAACTAAGTCCTAGGAAATTCAGATGGATGCAAGTAAGATCCAAAAAGACCATAAAGATCCTCTAACAGTAATAGTATAATGATGATATTGAGTCTTAAAGAGGAAAAATAGGTCCTGGCTCCATATTTTGTGCAGAACTTTGACAAACATCAGGGCAGAAACTGCAGCTGAGTATGTACAAACCACAAGAGTCTGGCATTTTTTGGTTGGAGACCAGAGTAAAAAGGTTTGTGCATCTTCAGCACAAGTCACTTTCTGGATTGAAACATACTGTAGAGCGTAAACATATGTACTGTAAGTAAAGATGTACTGTAAGGTGGGTTGGGTTGGGACTCAGCCCCTAAAAAGATCACGTTTGTTTTTGGTTATTGAAGGTCAGACATAAAGAGTGGGATTAATCGTATTTTTTTTTACCTAAATCGTTTTATTTAATAAGCAGATGTACTGGAGCTCTCGTGGAACAGAGGCTCGGGACCACCAGCAAACGCTGGAGGTGGAGCTACTCTCATCGGTTCATTTCACTTTGTAATTAAGTAAAACACTGCTGTTGAACCAAAACCATGCGTCTGCAGCACAGACAGGGATTATTTCAGGAAAAAACAACGCCTGTGTGTGTCTTCATAGAAATAATCCCAGCAGCTTTCAGGTTGTAAAATCCTCCGAGTATGAAGCTTGTCACCTGGAAGCAATAAAAGAAAAAAATAGTTTTCTGTGTGTTTTAGTCACAATTGTGTCCAAAAAATATGAAAAACACCTGGTGTTTTGTAAATAGTAACCTAGTGTACGTCCTATCTCCCAACCAGGGTTTTTTTATTTTGTTCAGTGTAATTTTGCTGTAGATTATTGGTGTCAACTACAACATTTAAATGTAAAGTAAAACGCTCCAGACAAAAAAAATCTCACATCATTTAAGTGTCAAATACAACGGTGTATAATTGTGGTGTGTGTACAAAAGATAAAAAAAATGTTGTTAAGCCTTAGCTCTTAGCGCAGTTTTTAATCCACATGTGATGCCTGTGCATAATGGATACTTCAGATGTGTTTTGCTGTTCAGAAGTAGATACATAACAACCTGAGTGTGACTTTGTGTCCTGTCGATTGTGTAAATATGTCTATAATGTCCAGAAATTGTTATAATGTCTATAAATTTTAGTCAATCCTCCTGCTCCTCCTCCTGCTCCTCCTCCCTGCAGGTCCTTTAGTCTCGTTAGTCACCGTAATGACAACAATGACTGATGCAATATAAATGTAAGTAGTAAGTCAGTTTGCATTCCATTTGTTATTCTATCATTTACTGTACGTCTGTCAGCAGAGTGGAAAATACCAACAATGTGGGAAATGTGGGTGTCATCTGCATAACGACTCACACACACAAACACTGCGTCTGTTTTCTAATCGCTACAAAGATACCATGAGGTGGTTGTGTTTCGAACAAGTTCTGAACAGGGAAGGTTTGTGATCAGTCACTGTAAAAAAAAAAAAAAAACAGAAAAAAAAACACTGACTTAGTTATTTTCTACCATCTAATATCTCAGAGAACAGCTTTTACGTGTCTATCTTGGCGACTCACTGATCACCTTCCTCCTCACTGTTTATTGTAAAGTGATAGATTAGGCTTCACCGAGTTATGCACCAGTTTTTTTTAAACACTAATATATTTTATTTGTTATACGCATAAACATTAAACTTTATTTTTGAACTGTATTTTCTTGTGGAGTCTGTGATTGATGTCATGAGGTTAAACAGAGTTATTTTACAGAACAGTATTGGATAAAAAATAACTACATATAGATAAATATAGAATATCCTGGAAATAATTCTTAAAAGATAAATCATTTTTAGCCCAGCACCTATAATCGTTTCAACAAATTTGAATGAAGTTTGACAAAAGGTATCAATGTCATTGATAGGATGTTCTTGTCCCTTATTTAGGGGGTTTCTACTGTGTATCAACAGTTTCCATTTCCCCTTGTCCTCTGTATCTTCAACTTTAACTCCAACAACTTCCATGTCTTCCCTCACCCATAAAAGCACTCATCTAAAAATTGGGGGACCTTCTGGGGGGGGTCACTTCTGAAACCCCTACACTATAGTGTATGTACATATAATGTTAAATTAGAATCCTTTCCAAAAAAATATGAATTATAATTATCTATATTGTAATATCCCCAGTGGATGGACATTTCATTACAAATATCATATATAATAAATATAATATTTCTAATTTACACACTATTTGGTGCATCAAAATAAATAATTGTAAAAAAAAATTGGCTAAAACAACACAAAAAAATTTAAATAAAAGTCTTGTAGCATAAGACTAAGTGCTATGTCCACTGGGATCCAGTGTCTGCTGTATCGCTGATCAACTATCAGAGCTTCAGTGCATTCCAAGTATGTAATATTTTAATTTACCAATATTTCTATAACCATTTTGATTTAATGAGGATTTTCTAACCTTAGAACAAAAGCAGTAAAAAAAAGACATTTTGTAAAATGTCCATACAGGGTATTTCAAGGAAAAACCTATATATATGGGTGATGTTTGTGAAAGTTTGCCACATTTCTCCAAAAATAGTAACTTTAAAGACAGCTGGACAGAGTAGGTTTCTTGAAGATGTTTTCCCACGGTGAGAGGAGAAACGTCCTCAGGAAACCAACTGTGTCCAGTTGTCGTCAACGTAACTATTTTTGGATTAAAAGAGTGAGAACCCTCACATATTTCACACATTAGGACGCTTCCTTAGGGGCTCATAAAGGGTGAATAAATGCAGGTAAATAACATAATAACTGTTGCATCTTTACTTTGCAGACTTCTCAAGTCTAGAACCTAACACCGGTGATAAGTGAGAAATCACTGTACACATGTATTAATACAGAAATGTGTTCCATGGAAACCAACCCACAGTGGACGAAGTACGAGCTGCGTGACGCACTAAACCTGCACCTTCGCACCAAAATCCTATGAGCTTGAAAGATTACCCTTAACCGTGAACGTCCAAAGCGCGATACTTGTAGGGTGGCCTCAGCCCTGACACCCACAGACGAGGGCCCTGATCCAACATGTGCTGACTGGACCCCAGGTTCTCTGGAAACCCAAGTCATCTTCCTTTAAAGGACATTCTCTGGCCTCTGTTTTCTTTTTCATAGAATGAGACTTGTATCCTTTTGCAGTGCATTTGCATCCACGTCACATTAACACATTGTGAAAGCAGCTGATGAGTCACTGTGACGCAGGCACTTTTTCTCATACCTCCCATCGTTCTCTTCCACCCTCCACCCTCCAGCCTCCACCCTCCTTCACTGCCGCCATCGCTCTATCTCTCGCACACGCGCGGACAGATCTTGCTCTGGAGAGAAGCTCGGCTCATGAACACCCACGCTGGTTTCTCTTCACAGTGGCAGCCCTGCCTGGCACGCAACCGGTCTCCCCTACCCTTCCCTCCCTCTCCCTGTCCTCCTCCTTCTCTTCCTCCTCCAGTGCAAGTCACTGACGATGATGATGATGATGATGGTGGTGGTGGTGGTGATGTGTTGCTGTGGTAACGCTGGATGTGGGCGGCTCCATGGGCGGTGGGCGGAAGCCAGCCACTAAGCAGCGTAGGAGGGATGTGCAAAGCGCACCCATCACCCTCATTTTGAAAGGAGCAGGAAGCTGACGGCTTTGAGAAGGTGTGGGTGTGGGTGAATTATCACCTCTCCTCCCTGCAGCTTTGTTAGGGATCGCCTTGTTTGTCTCCCTTCCTTCCTTTGTTTTCTTCTTTCTTTTACTGCTGCATGTGGGGAAACTGCAGGCGTCGTGGTGGGATAATTGTGTAAAATTAAAGTTAGAGAAATGCTCTTATAGTTTTAAGAAAGTCCTTTGTTTCCAGCCCAGCAAAGTAAGAACAGTGAAATATGAAAGTAAGGTATAAATACACACTATGAAAACTATTATATATAAATAGTAATAATAGTCAATGATTGGTGCAACATAATAATTCTCCAAGTGTGGGACCAATTGACCTCATCAGTCAGAGAGACAGACAGACAGACAGACAGACAGGCAGACAGACAGATAAAACATGTCAGTCTGTTATCTCACTCCTCCCTTATTTACATTTAGTTTAATTGATTATTTCCTTCAATAATATATATATGTATTTATGTTTACAGAAATAGACCAGATGTTATAATAACATCTCAGCACTATTTTATACTTTGCTATTATTTAGCTTCAGATCCTCGGGGTGATTGAGAGGGCAGAGAGCAGCACATTGAGGGAAACAGAAATACTTCTAGCTCAGAACAGTACAGAAAAAGAACAATGCACAATAGCCAAGAATAAATGTCAAGTAAGATAACAGACTGTGAAAGGTTATAGTTTAGTTACTTTCAGGGTTTTTAACTAAATTAGGACATTTGGTATTTTTAACCTTGAGTTTTCTTTCTTGTACTTTGTTTAAACTTTTCAGAACAAATTCTCCAGAAATACATTTTCTAAAGTCAACCATTAACAGCAGATAGAATGTGCACATGATAACAGTGCAACTCATACGTGAAGGGAAAAATGAAGACATAGTTTATGTCTTTTAGAGTGGGCTTCAATAACCCATGACCAGTTAGTTTCAGTGGTTCTGTATCTGCCTTAAGGAGTAAAAGAAGAAGCAGAAGACAACTGGACTGTCTTTGGTTTTACTTTCAATCTAAGAAATGCAGAAGTTCAAGGAGAGGTGAAACCAAACACTTTTACTGCTTTAAATAAATGACCTGGTTGACTGACAAACAAACAGTTGGCCCTGAATCAATGATAAGTTTAATCTTTTAGCCGTTTTTCCCCTTTATTGCAGACAAAAAAGAAATTGATATCAATAAAAGACATCTTACAATTATGATATATTTTACATGTTGGCAATAACACCAAAAACTAATAATTAATGATTCCATTTTGTCTTAGTCTTAGACAACTTTTTGCATTGTTCTCTTGGTTATTTTTTTATGTAGGTGCTCTAGGTGTCTAGGTCTAGGTGCTCTGAGTTTGTACAATTGTCAAAAAAGTTAGTAATAACGCTTAGATGTTTGGGTTCAACTGTGAACTGTGAGTGAAAGTATATAAATTTACCCTTTTTTGTCATGTTGATGTTTTACTGGACTATTGAGAGACTATTGAGAGGGACGTAGGATTTCGACATTTGTTAATTTCTCGCACTTTCTGCTGTGTGAATTTATTTGGAATTTCCCTCAAAGTGGTGACAGAGTCTGTGTTTTCTCCAGTAATTATTATCGAGATAAAATGTATTTACACTATCTTCTTCCAAGTAAATGCCATCATTAGTCATAACACTGTGTTTGTTTTACCCCACTTGGAGCACCAGGTGGGTGGAGTTTACAGCTCATCGAAGCCAGATAAAAGTTGGAATTGAAGTGACATTTGAAGGAGAAAATCCAGTGAGTAACTACTTTCCTAAGTTTTTGATCTTTCCCAGACTTGTTAAAATTAGTTTTAAAAAGTGTTTTCCCTGAACTATAAAGTATTAAGAAGTATTATAGAAGTATATAGTATCATCTTTTCACCAGGTTCACACAATTTCCAACCTTATCTTGACAGAAGTATACCAACATTATTTCGTTGTGAAACTGGTGTGCTCACATCATTTAATCTGAAAAACTAAATCATGTCTGTGTCATCATTTTGTGATGTTCTTCTACTGACTGGCCTCTGAGATGTGGCCGCAGCAGAAGTATTCATTCATCCATCTGGTTTGTGAGTATTAACAGATCTTCTTTTCAGTCTTCAACCCCCAAACTTGTATCTTCTCCAGAAGTTACAACAGATCTGAGAATAAGGCTGGTGAAATTGGAATGCAGAACTCAGCTAATCAGAAAATTGCATTTTTACCAGGAGATGGCGCTCCACCAAGATAATCTCTCTGTTGTGTAGCGCCCCAGATGATGTGCAGTACCTTAAAGTTTCACACGGTGTCAGACCATAACCAGACATCTCGCCAACAGTATACGTGTGCGCTGCTTATTAACAAATGTTGGACGTAATAATATAATATAATATAATATAATATAATATAATATAATATAATATAATATAATATAATATAATATAATATAATATAATATAATATGTAAATAATTTGATTGTTCTATTCCTAAATTTCTTAATTTTTTCAGCAAAAGTCATTTTTATAATGTGTATTGATTTCCAGGTGTGGATCAACACATTTCAAGTTTTACTCACAGCTATAAGGTTTAAGATACGGTATTTGAGGCCGTTTTTGTTATTTTACTTCTTCTTCTTGTATTATTTTTAATATTAAATTACATTTTCCCATCTTGTTTCATATTTTAAAAAACCACATTTCTGGCAAACAATTGACTTTAATGAGGAGTGATTCGTTTTGATGAACTTTCTTCTCTTTTCCAGTATTTTACGTGTCAATACTCTCAGTCGACACGTTTTTAAACTGTGTTGCTGTAGTTACTAAGGTTAAATAACTTAGGCTGTGATCAAAATCACCTATACATGCTTAATTATTACACACAGTGTAGATATTAAAGACAAAAAATGATTTCATTTTTGTTTTGACTGTGAGAAGCGATACAGCACGCACACGGCTATCCCTATGATTGACAGCTCTGTGGACCACTGGCACACGTGATATATTTTTTCTGTCCAATCATAACTCGTGTTTCGCCATTAGGGTTGGTTGCGTAGCTGACATTCCCATCGGCTGACTAAGGAAACCGTTAGAAAACTGAACTGACCATCTCTGACGATAGAATCTCATTAGTATCCCTAGTCTTACCATAGCAGTTGCTCATTTTTTCTATATAGTTTAGTGAAAAATGTTTCATTTTCGGTCTACGGTGACAATAACCGAGTTGTTTCAATGCCAGCTGAAACGTCCGTTCACCTGCGGAGCGGCGGTGAAAGCGGCACCTGCAGCCGCCGCCTGTTTCAGCAGCGGGGCTTCCAGTGGGAGGTCACCCGGCAGAGGGAGGACATTAACGGGCTGGGCAGCTCCGCAGCACATCAGCCGAAAAACCGGCGCGAGGAACTTCTGTTCGAAGGAGGACGGGCAGAATGAGGCTCTTAAGGACTCTTCAACGGAGAAGTAAGTGACGGATGAGCTGGTTGTGAGCGTGTTAGCCGGTAGCTGAGTAGCAGGCCGAATGCCATAGGAAAAAACGGCGAATTCAATACACTAGCCATTCGTTTTGAATGAACGTGAAACCAAAATGGTAAAGTTTCTGTGTTTGTGCGAGAGTGACGTCGCGAAACCAGACGTTATTATTAAATAACCTGAGTCCATTCTTTAGGTTTCCATTAAGAATCTACGAGACTTTACAATAGTCCATCTTTGATAGGTAATGTACATGTAAGTAGTCTGGTCCAGCTTTCCATTATCGGACAAGCCTGGTCCCTAGTGTGATTTTCAAGATCTGAAATTTAAAAGTAAAGCGCCTATTAAGGCGCCCCACTACTTTGTTGTGATGTTTATTGGAGCACCAATATTGATTGGTGCGATAAATGATAAGCAGCCCCACGTCGTGACTAATCAGTAGTGCAAAAACATGCTCATAAAGTCTGGTGAAGGTCAACCATACAATAAGCGATCCACAAACACGTGACCGACAATAATGACGCAGGAAGCGAGAAATATGGAGTGAGCTGAATTTATCTGAAGTTGATCACTTTGTCGGAGGGTCAATGAGTGCTTTCCTGCAGTGAAGAGAGCTTGAGAGAACACTTCGTGACAAAAAGCTTTTGATGAGCTAAAAATTACAGCAGAGTCACAGGTCAGAACAGGGCAGCTCACTCGTTCCTCTTCAAATCAGTTATCATTTCAGCCGGTGATCCTCATCACACTGCCTCTTAACTGTGAAGTGTCATATCACTACATAGAAGCTGACAGTGTTGACAACTGTGTCTTCAGTTCCCTGTGGGACTTTTCTGCTTACTAAACTATCTGTTTTTGCTTGTGCTGCATCAGGGATGCAGGGGATGTTTGCTGTTTTGTTAATAGTGAAAGTACAGTATCTGCAAATGCATCTTCCGCAAAAGTATAAACCTGTAAGGTCAAATGTATTTTTAAGATTTAAGTAAATGAGACAATTTTATTATTGGTCAATCCCATATGCAGGTTTTTATAAGGCTAATATTGACTTGTGTTAATTGTAAAACTAAATGAGGTCAGCTGACCTCTAAGTAGATTACATGCTGTCTTAAAATCTTACCTCTTATTACACAATAACCCTATCCTTAGCCAAGTGGTGTAACGATCTAGTAAGTTGTTATTCTACAGTCATTATTTCAGGAAGAGTCAGAATGTAGTGATGATTCTTAATTTGCTCATAAGGTAAAGTAAAAACTGGGACAATTGAAGCTGTTCTTCCCAAATATATCTGCTACTCCACAATGTTTCTTGTAGTGAAACGAAGGTTTGTCGTGTTTTTGTTGTAAACCTCAGTCTGATATTCCATCCACTCTGTGTGTACTCTTCCTGGCAATAAAATGCCTCATTACCTCAGCAGCCTGGAGTTGCCCTATTTGTTTCACTTCATGGTCTATTTGCTTGAACTGCTGTCTTTGTTTATGTTGTCATTAGCTAAGTAGATGGCGAGTTGTCACCTTGTTTCTCCATGGATACATTTCAGTTTAATCTAAGTCACATCCTCTTTTGTACAGAACTAAAGATGCAGATTCTACATAGGATAAAGAAAGAGGCCCAGGTTATATATTTTTCTGCCACTAAGGAACAGAGTGTTCTTTTAGTTAATTCTTAAATATCAACTTAGATTTGTATTTAATTATTGAGTCTTGTAGAGTAGTGGTCCCCAACCACTGGGCAGAGGACCGGTACCGGTACGTGGATGAATTGATGCTGGGTCGCAGAGACATAAAGTTTTCTTTTGGCCCCATCTGGCTATTACTTACACTTGATCCATACCCATATTAACAAAATAACCTAACAATAGAATGGCTAGGATTCCATCATCAATAATGCAACTAAATTTGATTTTCTCAGTGAAGACAACAACTATAAAATCAAAATCACCTTGTGTACCAGTCTGGTAGCAGATAATTATAGGCCATGTGCACTTGAGAAATGTGCATGCACAGTTATTATGGGTAGGAAGATTTTATAGGTAGGAAAATATTTCCTTTTTATTCACACAGGTGTCAGTAGTGATTTGTGATAGAAAAGTGTCAGCTGAGGTGTGCCACCCAGCCATCATAGATGGATTAGAGACACTAGGGATAGGTAAGAGACAGGAGACAGAGCTGGAAGTGGAGGAGTTAAAGATGCTGAGATTCTTTTTAGGAGAAACAAGGATGGACAGGATCAGGATTTGTTAGAGGGAAAACACAGGTGGGACGGTTTGGAGAAAAAGCTAGAGAAGACAGATTGAGACGCTTTGACCATGTTCAGAGGAGGGACAGTGGAAACATTGGTAGAAGAATGATCCTAGAGATGAAGCCACCAGGTAGGAGATGAAGAGGAGATTGATGGATGCTGTGAGGGAGGACATGGAGGTGGTTGGGGTTAGAGTAGAAGATACAGTGAAGATAGATAGATACAGACAGGGTGGAGATTGAAATTATTGACTTTCTGTTTCAACCCCTGTAAAAGGGACAAGCCAAATGGAGAAGAAGACACAGTCTTGTGTGTGAGGTTGACTACGTACTTATCAGCCAACTGGCAAAAAGAAATTATTTCTCGACAGTTTTTTAAAAAGGATTTTTCATTGATTTAAGTTTCTCCAATATGGTTTGAATTTTTAAAAGGTTTTGTCACATTATGTTGTTACTATATGCTTTGGCTATATGCTTTTTACTAGGATATTTTTTCTATTCTTGGACTGTGTTATGGCCAACCTTAGTATTTATTTTTACTTCAAATATTTATACCTATACATTTTTTACAGTTTTAACCTTTTTAACAACATTGCCTTTTCATTTTTAGTTAACATTGACTTTTCGTTTGTAGCCAGTTTGTTGGGACATTGCCCAGCAGCCTCCATAGCACAAAGGAGCAGATGAGTCACTCTGACAGATTGATTTGTGCTGTGCTGCCTCTCACCACTGCCAGATCTATATCTGCCCCCATTCTCCTTCTGTTTTCCATGGCATCTGTGGGACAGCCAACTCTTGAACCTGTGATTGGGTCTGATTAACTCAATACCCTCCACATACAGTACTCCTGTGTGGATATCTGAGTCCCTTTTCTGGCCAAAACACTGTAAGAGCCAGTGGTGACCTAGTGGTTAAGGAACTGGACTGTGGACGGAGTTCCTGAAAGAGCTGCCTTTAGAAATCAGATGCTGTCATACCCTCATGACTGTCTACCAGATGTTCCACTCAGTCCACCTGTGACCTTTAGGTGGTGATGTGTCCTTGGCTCACATGTGGATATACATTACATTTTGCAAATACACAAAGTTAATCATCTCCACTGCTGCAATTTTAGGTCAGCACAAAGTTGATAGTGACAGATTTCTCAGACACAAGGCTTAGTTCTTTGTTTAGACACAGACCTACTTTATAATCCTGCAAAACTGCTGATTCTGGGCATTTTTACTGGATTATAAATTCTCTAAGTCATATTTCATGGAGTGTATATATATATATATGCAGTTTGTGTTATTACCTCCTTTTTAGTTAATAAGCTTTAATTACTGGTTGAGATTAAATCACTTGTGAGTAACTTTTAATCCAATGTGCAGGAAGGTGAGTAAAAAAACCCAAATAATGTTTATTTTTGCAGCATTATTTAAAATTTTCACAAAATGCTTGTGCTTTTTGGTTTAGTTTGGAATGTTACAACACAGTTATTCTGAATGTATTGTTAAAGTTAATGTCTCTAATTCAATATTTCTTCTGCACTCTTTCCTCCTGTTGTTGATCTGCTTGTTTTGCATTGTAAGTATATTATTCTTTTTTTTTCTCAGTTTCAGAGATCTTTTTTTTCTGTTTTCCTTCTTTTTTCAGTAGAAGTAGAATTTTCCTGCAATCACCCAAGACTGCTTACTCTTTCACACAACCTCAATCCCTCCTATTGGCTGCGCTTGAATCCCCACCCTGCTCCTCCCTTACCTCAATTTCTTTCCCTTTACCCCTCTATACACACCACAAGGTCTTTTATTTAGAGTAAACTGTGTTATGTCTAGGTTAGACTTTATATATATATATATGTATGTATATACAGTATATGGATATGCAGAGAGGGAGGGTCTTAAAAAGGGAATTAAAGCCCCTAGTATATGCTGGGACATTGCAGGCCTGGCCACAGAAAGGTTTTTTAAGCAAATCTGATTTACTGTAAACATAAATCATAGTAGAAAGGCAGCTGTGAGTAGCTAACCTCAACTCTTTCTTCCTTCCTTTAACACAACTAACCTTCCTCCAAAAAGAATACCATGGAGACTATTCTGGGAATACCAGCCAAACCAGAGATATCCGTCAACACAAAATATGCAATATAATTTAAACCCTTTTGTTTTGTCCCCAACTTGACTTCAAATTTCCGGCCAATAAAGAAATAATTACTAAATAATACTAAAGGCATGAAATAGTTTATATATGTCTCGCACTGTGCATGAAGGAATTAAAGATGGTAATTCAACATTTGCTGGGTTAGGGGGGCTTGAAGTGTATTGTTGGGTAAGAATTTCTGATGGTTTAATACAGAGTCCTGGCTGGTATTCTGGCAGTTATTGTTAACATAACATGGGCCTTATAACAGCATATTAACTCGTGGAAGAAAGATTCATCATTGTGTGACCTGTTTGGAACTGATTTATTTTCTTACATATACACATAATCATGTTTTTGACATTATAACACTATCATTATCTGACACTGGTTAAATGCTAACATAAGGCCAATGGGATGTTATATTTCCTACTGCAGGATTTTATTTGTGACTAATGTATTACTCACTGCTTCTCTTTGCAGTTGAAGGTCTCTTCCTTATCCCTCTGCTGCCAAATGTCTACATCCATAAACAGGTCTCACTCTTCCATTTTATTCTTTTTTTTTCCCTCCAGGAGAAGAAAGGCAGGCATCTTGCCCAGTCTGGAGGACCTGCTTTTCTACACCATTGCTGAAGGCCAGGAGAAGATCCCTGCACACAAATTCACTACTGTGAGTTGTGCCCGTGGACATATTTGACAAAAGACAGAAGCTCTGAAAGTGTCATTTAACATAGGAGACATAACGAAGACAACTAAATGTAACCTGTGCATCCCATCCTATTTGGATTTATTTGAACAGTGGAAGTAGCTGAAGTGATTGAAAGGAAATTTAAAATATACATTTTCAGCAGGGAAAAAGAAATTAAAAAAAGGTTTTTGCTGTATTTGTAGAAAAGTGTGCCTGTGTTGAAGCTTAATTAAACTCTTTACTGTAAATGAATCTTGGACTTGTCTCAGGTTGTTTATGCTTAAGTCGCCTTATGTTTGCCTTTTCAAAGCTTTATTGATTGAACATCAGTCTGTCTTCATCATGTCCTCTGTCTTTGTGCAGGCTCTCAAAGCTACAGGGCTTCGCACAGGAGACCCCCGGCTGAAGGAATGTATGGAGATGCTGAAGGTGACCATGAAGAAAACATCTGATGGTGCACTGGACCGACACCTCTTCAAGAAGTAGGCTTTCTCACCAAGCTAGAGATACAGTTGTCTCTTCCAGTGTTCTGGTCCACATTCAGTTCAGTGTCAGTAAAGGGCCTGTGTCCCTCATCAATTATTCATCCCCTTTCAGCTTCCACCACAGCTTGAATGCATTATGAAGCAGTGAGAAGAAGGAAACAAGGTGTTGGAATACAACAAAACAGCCATGTTGCACAACATGCATCATTTATTTTTCGTTAGAAGATAATGCACGTTGTAGGGTCCCACATCATTGGTGTCTCAGCCCAGGGAGAATGATAGTGAGGCATCGGAGAAACAGCTTGGGCTGTGGTGGCACGGCGAGTCAGGGCATATGACGCCTCACCAGAAGCCCCACCAAACAGACCCCAGAGCCTCAGTGGTCCTGGCTGGATTATTACTCACTTCCTCAGGTTTATTTTTAGAGCTCAGCCTCACACAGGGAAACACAGTAGCCAGCCACTGAGTCAAGCATGTGTTTCTACCGCAGGGATCACATGATACAAGGACTGCATAGGCACTGACGATGTAGCTAAAGATTAAGTAATACCATATACCATAAATGTTATATTATATGCCAAATTTTACAGAAAAGTAAAAGAAAAATTCAATTACTTAACTTAATTAGTAAAACAAGTTCTTATTTATTTTTAACCTCTCTTTGATCTCCTTTCTTCTTCAGATGTGTCCAGAGCAACATTGTTCTGCTGACCCAGGCCTTCAGGAAGAAGTTTGTTATCCCAGACTTCCAGCCCTTCAGTGCCCACATTGACGACCTTTTTGACAAAGCCAGAACCCTGTCTGGAGGTCAGGTGAGTGTACAGTCATGGAGAAAATGAGGAAATTATAAAGCAGGAACCAAAACTTGTTTGCCAATGTATGACACCAGCCAAGACTTGCTATTTTTACAAAGACCAAATGTTCCTGTAGGTGGCAGACTACATCCCTCAGTTGGCTCGTTTCAGTCCAGATCTGTGGGGCGTGGCCCTGTGCACCGTTGATGGGCAGCGGTGAGGCTTTTGTCATGTTCATGTTTAATCATTAAACCTTTTAGAAGAGAACACAAAATGGTTCGATTTATTATCCATTATATTTCTACGTTTTATTTTGTAGGCACACTGTCGGGGACACCAAAGTCCCCTTCTGCCTGCAGTCCTGCGTCAAGCCACTGAAGTACGCCGTGGCAGTTCACGACCACGGAACGGAGTACGTTCACCGCTTCATTGGCAAAGAGCCCAGTGGCCTAAGGTTCAACAAGCTTTTCCTGAATGAGGATGGTGAGAAAACAAACTCCTCACTTTCAATCTGATACATACGGCTGCTGCCAACCAGACCAGAACCTCAGGGCTGTTCAGTAAGAGGATCCTTTAAGGCCTCAATACCGTGAAAAAGTAGGATGAAAAGTAAATGAGGGGTTGCAGCTCTTATACCAGATGGAACAGGAGAGGACAGTTAATATAGGAAATTAAACATTTACATTTTTTAAACACTGAACTGTATATTTTTTCTTGGTATTTACTGTTTTTATTTTCAGTTCAGAACTTACCCCCCAAAATACTTTAATTAACATTCTGATTTTTACTCTCATTAATGATTTGGCAGCTCTGGATTAATCATGATAAATGTGACTGAAATGATTCCATTATTCAGTATTTTAAGTATAAAAAATGGCGAAACAGAAAGACAAATAAACAATAAGTAGATGTATCGTAATGTATCTTCTATCTATTCATCTAATTTAATAATAAATAACTTTAAGATTGTGCTCTCTCGCAGATAAACCACACAACCCAATGGTTAACGCTGGTGCCATCGTCTGCACCTCCCTCATTAAGGTATGGTTAAAACATAGTTGTGTCTGCTGTTTTCTTGATCAAAAATCCTGTATATTATGAAAAGGAAGTTGAAGTTTTTAGGTTTGTGTTTCACGTTTGATGCCAAATTAATGAAGTCATTTGTTTATGTCTTAAAGTGAAATGTTCAGCTATAACGTGAAATTGTCCAAAAACCAAATCCTCTGTCATCTGGAGGATGCATTTGTGACTTTTTCTGCACGCAGGCAGATTAAGGGTCTAGATAATCACACTGAAAGGGGATTTGGCTGAAAGCTGCATCTCTCAGTCAGCCTGCCTATAATTCAGAGAGATAGTGGGCAGAGACACAGGAGCGTTGGCCGTAGGTCACGTCAGATCAGGAACATTATCAGCTTAAAATCCAGGAAACTGCTATGTTACCTGATGCCTTTAAACCCAAGACACTGATTTGAAAATGGTCCAGTCGAATCCAGAAGACATAGGTTTTACATATGAGGTTGAATGCAGATATAGACAGATAGATTGACTTTTTTGCTCTTTATATGTAGCGGTCTATGTTGACCATCTTCACACACATCTGATCGTTTGAGAAATGAAATCAGCTGAGGTGAAGATTTATTTACCACAGCATCTGCAGTGACTTCTTACCCCAGACTTCACACTGTGTTTAATACAGAATTTTATAGCAGCAATGGAAAATGGTGGACATGCATACTGTGGTTGTTGAATTAGGCACATTTTGTTAGATGGTCAAATAAATAAAGTTATTCAAATGTAATTTGATTTTTAAGATAAAGTATTAGAAATTAATATGTTTTTGTTGTTTTTTTAGCAAGGGGCCAGCAATGCGGAGAAGTTTGACTATGTGAGTAAATCAATAATACTTAAGCAATGATGACATGTTCTGAGTGAAATAGATAAAGACCTCATTGATAAATTTTAGTCATTTCCGATCTGTCTTAATACGTCCAGTCTATGTCTCTGACTCTGATGCTCTGCAGGTAATGAACTTCATGAACAAGTTGGCCGGTAATGAGTATGTGGGCTTCAGCAATGCCACGTGAGTGGAACACCAGGCTGGAGAATAATGATCAACATTAGGAGATTTTTACTCCAAGAAGTTTCATATCATTTATGTCACATTTCCAGATTTCAGTCAGAACGTGAGTCTGGAGACAGAAACTTTGCCATTGGTTACTACCTGAAAGAGAAAAAGGTGAGCTCTAAAATTAAACCAATTTGTTGGAATTATTTAAAATTTCATTCAAAATACATTCTATATTTTCACAAATTAAACTACCCGAGTTGACTAAGTGTTTGTACTTTCAGTGTTTTCCAGAGGGCACGGATATGACGTCCATCCTTGACTTTTACTTCCAGGTACATCCATATATAAAGTTATAATATCAGATTATTAATTCCCCCTCAGCGTACTTGAGCAAAAAATGTTCCTGTCATAAATGTGAGTTGTTTTTTGATTCCAAACTGGCAGTTGTGTTCCATCGAGGTGACATGTGAGAGTGCCAGCGTCATGGCAGCAACTTTAGCCAACGGCGGTTTCTGCCCCATCACAGGTGAGCGGGTCCTTAGCCCTGAGGCGGTGCGGAACACCCTGAGTCTGATGCACTCCTGCGGAATGTACGACTTCTCTGGACAGTTTGCTTTCCATGTGAGTTGTTGGTTCTACTCCTAACTGCAAAACTTTACAGTAAACACTTTTGGACCTAACACGTGTGTTCACAATCTTAAAGGTTGGTTTGCCAGCAAAGTCCGGGGTCGCCGGTGGGATTCTGCTGGTTGTACCTAATGTTATGGGTGTCATGTGCTGGTCACCCCCTCTGGACAAACTGGGGAACAGCGTCAGAGGAATTCAGTTCTGCACGGTACTCTCAAGTGTTTTTATGATATCTTTCTTGCAATTTGTGATCTCATTCTAAACTAAGTTTTGATATTGTTTTTTCCCAGGACCTTGTTTCACAATTCAACTTTCACAATTACGACAATCTGAGACACTTTGCAAAGAAACATGATCCTCGCAGGGAGGGAGGTGACCAGAGGGTAGGTTCTCCAAATGAAAGGATCCGTTTCACTTTCTTAACTAACCAACATGGCCTTTCTGAGAAAGGTTCTCTACCCTGCTGTTGTTTAACCTCATGACTTTACACCACAGCTCCATCTGCTGGATGCTTAATTTCCACAACCAGCATGTGTTGGTGGACCTTTGCTATTTATATTTAAAATTCCACTGATTAATTGAATTTGTTTTTGACATTTCAGGTAAAATCCGTGATCAACCTGCTGTTTGCTGCCTACACTGGAGATGTTTCAGCTTTGAGGAGGTAAAAGGGAAAATCATTATCATCAGCCCTTGTTCTATGTCCTGCATCTGTTGTTTGGTTCAAATAGCATGTATTTTTGTGATTATTTCAAAGGTTTGCTTTGTCCTCTATGGACATGGAGCAGAGGGACTACGACTCCAGGACTGCCCTCCATGTGGCAGCAGCTGAAGGTAGAATACACAGCCTTGTTTTTGCACCAAAGTTAGGGACGTCCAATATTATCGGTTGGCCATATTAGCATTATTATGTAATATTGGTCGGATCAATATTACTAATCCTCCATTGTTTTAAAAATAAAGACCTATCTGCCCTTTACTTTATTATATTTTCCTTGATTAACTTTCTAACTTATATTTTTAAGTCAATTTGTATTTTGATTTTTTTTCTGTTTTAGGACATACTGAGGTGGTTCGATTCCTTCTAGAGGCCTGTAAAGTCAACCCAGTTCCCAAAGACAGGTAATATTTTCTAACCATTGACCATGTAAATGAATGAACTGAACTTTATCAGTGCTATAGATTGACTACAAAGTACTTTTTTGTAACTAGTAAAGTAACTTGCCCAACACTGGGTATGTGTGTAATGTGTCAAAAATAACCTGAAGAATCACAAATACACATCATTGTACAGAATCACAGCTGTAATTTAATGGATGTCCTGCAGGTGGGGGAACACACCCATGGACGAGGCTGTCCACTTTGGCCACCATGACGTCGTGACCATCCTCCGTGATTACCACAACCAGTACAGTCACCAGGAGAGCACCGCAGACAAACAGAATGCAGAGACGAACCTGGACGGTATGCTCTGATGAGACACTGGTCACGAACACCAAACATCAGAAGTCACTTTCTACTTGGTAAAACGTTGTCAGTGTCAGTTTTGTAATAAATATAAAAAATATTCCCAAACATATATAAAAAAATATATATAAATATTATGTATTTTAGCGTCAACTTTGTAGCTTTGTAGTAAAGACAGCGCCATTGTTGGAATGCTGGGCAAATTCTGCTATGGCAGAGGTTTTGCTGTTGCCTGGTTACAGCGCCATCAAGGGGACGAATGTGAATTTGTGAGTTTGATATTTATTTATCTATTTAAGATAAACTGTACAGTATTCGGTGTGTTGATATCTCAGTGTAAATAAGTGTAGTTGTATCACTGTAGGTTGTATCTTTAGACAGAAGGTGTGTATTGTAGTCCTGGTGACACTTGATGTTAATGAGCACATAATTACTGTACTATTACCTAACTACCTGTTCTTAACATTTATTTGCAGCTAATTGGCCCTATGTTATCAATGCACGACCAAAAAAGGCAGTAAAGCCTTTGTCTATGGTTGATATGAGCAGAAATTTAGTTACTGTTTGTTAAATTTTCTCTAAGTTGAAACCAAATTTTATCACATCAAAGATGAGTTCAAAGCTTTTCTCAACCAAAGGTAGATTTAACCTTAAGTTTTTCTAATGTTTAAATTGTTTGACATTTGTTTTAAATGTTGATAATTGGACTTTTTTTAATCGTCAGCTCATCATTTTGATTGTTGAAAATATCTTTGTTGTCCTGCAGATGTATCACTATGACACTGCCAGCATAAAATAAATCAGAAGTCTTAATGACAGGAAATTCTTAACATAAAAAAGTTAATTCTTCCAAAAAAAAGAAAATCTGTTCCAAAAACAGTGTGTGTTGACAGGTATCAGTGTCATTTTGACTGTCTGTATGTGCGTGAGTGTAGTATAGACACTGGGGACTGAAAGAAGCACAGAGTTTTATTTATTCCACGTCAAAGATGCTGTTGTACTTGAAGTGTGTTTCCAATGTCAGGTTTGTGTGATTTCCTGTAATGTGTATAAAAGTGGAGCATAACACTGAGAGGATTAGAGAGAGGTCAGTCACTGAATTTGATGTCATTACAATTCAATTCTGCATCACTGGTGAAACCATGTTTATTTGTTTGTTTTCTGTCTCTGCATATGAAATAGTCTGAATGTAATGTGATATTTTTGTTTTTGTTCCTTCTTACTCATTATTTAAGACTGTTTGTGGCAGTCTTATTTATGTTCATAGTCAGAATATCAATAAAAGTAAGCCAAGAACATTGTAGTATGTTCTGTTTTTTTAACTAGACTGTTAGACATTGCTATGTTGTCCTTTGAAAACCTTGACTGAAACCTAAATACCAGAGATAAGTGGCATATCAACCTGACAGCACTATTGTCTCTGTTGTGTTGAGGCCACATCAGGACCCAAGCCATGTCATACCGACACCATGAGTCATTTACAAAGGCAACTGGAATAGTTACTCCCACAACAGACACCAACTAAAGACAACGAGATAAGTAACTTATTGACCCTCCAACAACGAGGCTTTATTGTAATTGGACATGTGCAGACACAAAATGTGATCTCTGAATTGAATCTAAGCAGCCATTACTAAGTAGCAGCGATCCACAACTGGGAGCATGGAAAGTAGTACTGCTGACTAAGGTGGAATTCAAACCCACTATCCTCTGACGACAAGCTAGTTCCTTCCCCAACACACAAGGCAATGGTCCAGGACAGGAGAGTCAAACTCATTTATACCAGAGGGCGACAACGACAACACGATGGATGTATCAACACATATTCATTTATGTTGATGCTGTTTATTTGTATTTATTTTTATTACTAATATTGTCAGTTGTTGTCTTTTTTAATCTAAGGTTAAGAAACCCTGCTGCTTTGACATAATTAAATGCTTTGATAGCTCCCACGGGCCACACCAAATGACTTGGCAGGCCACATTTGGCCCCTGAGCCTTAAGTTTGAACCCTGCGGTCAAGGATGCCTATTGTACCCATCTCAACAAGTTAACCTAACCACATTCAACTGTTAAACTTTAAAATTTCACTTATTTCAACCTACTAACCTTTATATGTGATAGGTAAGTACAACTTAGGGACGTTGTAATTGTAAATTCCCATGCGATTTTGCTCATAAGATAGTTATTAAAATACAAAAAAGGAAATCATTGCAAGGATTTTTTCCTCCTTTGACCTGTTCTTCCCTGTAATCACATCATGACTCACTTTTGGAGCCATGGTCTCAATATAAAGACATCTCTTATCTGTTAATGTTATGCAGGTAGTACTACTGCCCATGTTGTTCCAAAACCTAAAATGTGATGATGTGATGCCAGTTAACTTTTTTAACTTATTTCAAAAAAGAAAATCATGGGTTTCTTCCGTGTGTTGAAGTTTGTGCTGTGTTAAAGTCAAGGCTGTGCCCTCATTCTCTCTAGTGACAGGATTGGACAAGAATGTTGCCGTGCCAGGCGGGTTAATACAAGCACTGACTTTTGTCAGCACTAGCACAGACCACAGTAAAGAAACACGTTGACCAAGAATCTCGTTTTTCATCCCACAATAACAGAAGCAACAAAGAACAACGTAGATCTAATTACCATTGTTTTTAGCCTCTGTTTTAGTGGTACGTGAAGTCTGTTTACCCTGTTATGTTTTCGTCCCTTATTATTTAGTCATTTGCTGATGTGGTTACTTTACTGACGTTTCAAACTGGTTTAGCTGGAACCAAACGCGCCCCACCCAGTACCATGTATTTATTACAGTAGATCAACATCACCATCCAGAGTGACAGTCGACACCAGAAATGTTTAGCACCAGCTCAGGTAAGATCCATTTTATACATTTTTTATATCTATAAACGACTCAAAATGTAGTTTTGTTTAAGGTTTTTTTAACATGAACAATTTATAGGGTTCCAGCAGTTCTCTAGTCATTGAAATTCCAAGGCAAAAACAAAAACAAGAATTTAAATAGCACGACAGCAAACCACCTGGAAAATCCGGGAGAAGTGGCAAAAAAGGTTTAGCATATACGTCCCAGCAGCTTCAAAGTTTTAAGCAGAAAGTATTTGAAATCAACATTTAACCTTATGTCTTGTACTTGCTACTTATCACTGGCAGTGGTCAATATGTTTTTAAAATAAAAATGCTTTTCATTTAACCAGAGCTGTTAAAATAGACTATCACAGCGGACGGAAGCAGACGAGGAAGTCCGGTAGAACTTATACATCCTGTAAAAGTATGATTTCTTACCGATGATCTAGGGATCTATGGTGGTCGTCCTAGTGACTTGAGGTTGTTCTGGCACAACCAAAAACTTCATGATCAAGTGGGATCACAGAGCACCAACTATACGGGCAATAATCCCATCAACATGCCAATCCAGATGCCACAAAATGAACTGAGAGCAGAGTCACCGTTAGGAAAAACACAAGAGATTGAATGGTTTTAAGACTAGAGGAGGGACTTTGATCTGCCGTGAGAGAATATTAGGGATTCACTTCTTTCGACTTTTCCTTTACAGACACCCACCCATCTGGGTATGACCTTGGTCCTCAACCAGGGGACCAGGACCCTAGTGGAGGACAGCGTCGTAGCGACAACCGCCATGACAAAGAACGCTATGATAACGACAACAATGGCAGAGATCGCCATGATGATGACTCCCACGGAAGAGATCGCCATGACGACAACCGCCATGGCAGAGATCGCCATGATGATGACGACCACAGAGGACAGCGGCATGATGACGACCACCACGGCAGAGATCGCCATGATGATGACGACCACCATGGAAGAGACCGCCATGATGACCACCATGGAGGACGGCAACGTGACGATGACCACCGTGGGAGAGATCGCCATGATGATGATTATGGAGGAGACCACCGCGGAAAGGACCACTGCGACGATGACGATCATCGCAGCAGTGGCCGCCATGGTAACAGAGAAAGCCCCGACCGTGACCGTGATCACAGCCCACGTCGTCGACACGGTAGTGGCAGCCCTGGCCGTAGCGGCGGCAGCGGCAGTGACAGTGGCAGTGATGATGGGCATGGGAATAAAAAACACGGTCGTAAACACAAGCATGGGCGTGGTCATGGAAAAGGACATGGTCGTGGTCGTGGACGAGGTGGAGGTGGAGGCTGGTAACAGGTGAAACAACAAAACATCATTTTGTTTAATTTGAGATGATTATGTTAAATTCAATTCAATTTGTTTGGTTGCAAAATAATAGATAACTTGTGGTTAGCAGTCGTTAGCATGTAGCGTGTCTTTGCAATATATGATTCCAACCAAAAACTACATAAATACAAATAGATGGAAAGAAAAAAAGCACACGAGGCAGATTCACTGCAGATGAAGCCAGAGAACCATATTCTCACGATTACTTGTGTTTTAGGGAAGTTTTCTTTCTGACATTTTATGTTATGTTGCAGCAACATGTCTTTTACATTATTTTTTTGTTTCTTTGTTCAGAAAGGACTCCATCTGCAGCTCCCTCCAACTCCCTCCTCCTTCTGAAGGAAATATCCATTTGTTGTCTACACAAGTCAAGTGCAGGGATCCTAACCAGCCACTGGAAAGATGGTGTGTGCATCAAAATGCAATTATCCTATTAATTGTGTATGTGTTTGATTTAAACACTGTTATATGTTCTTTTTTTGCTGTGAATAAATAAAAACACCAATAAAGGAAACTTTCCATTAATTATATTCTCTGATATATTACCTTCTAACAATATTTTGTATCGTTGTTCTTTGGGGTATTTAGTTTAGTTTCACCGGAGAATTCTAACTTATGTACCTGTTTTTTACCTAAATGTTAGGATTAAACGACTTTACTTACCTCCTGACTTAGTATTAGCTTTGGGTTAAGTCGAAACTACTTCCTTATTTTGACTTGTTTTGCCGCCACACCTAGCCACGACTCCAAACCTGTTGACTGAATCGTCGGATTGCATTACAAAATTTTGAGAAACGGTAAACTGAGAGAGTACGCTTATTAGTAGACCTTTGTAAATATCGAATTAAAATGTCCTGTACTCATGTCCACACTGTGTCGTAGGGGGGCGTCTCCAGGCGCCAGTGTGGCAACAACCGGAAGTTGCTCCTTGGTCCAGGTGTCGTGGGTTCATTTTTCACGCGTTTTTCTATAAATATTTAGAAGAGATACACAACAGTCCTCGTAAAGAAGTTGAGACACAGTGTAACTCAATGTAATGGCGGATGTATGCGTAGAAGTATCAGAAGTGATATACAGGCAAACTGAACAAACAGGAACCGTTCGCAGGTGCTTTACAGTCAGACATGAGCTGTTTACTAGAGTAAGGGCGACATCTATTGGTGAAATTATAAATTGGAGACTATTCATTTCCATCTGTATATTTCGCCTGTCTTTAGTCTACCTCTCAATTTTTCCAAGCAAAGCTAACCCTGAGGCTGGCCTCTTTAAAGCTATGACTCTGCTCGACTAACTGTTAGCAAGGAATAGCTTCACTATTTTCATCGTTATATAATAACGTCCAGTTAACGTATCTTTTTAGTGAATATTTAGCGAACTTTCTCCCGGACTCGTAATTGTAGTAAATATGTATTTCCACTAGGCTAACGATTACTAGCTATGGCTCCTATATTAGGATTATTACATTTGGACATTTGGTTGCCAAATTGTATTTATTTATTAGCGTGTATCTCTCTGGCCCCAATATACTGTGTACAACACAATATAATATATAACTTTATATATTTTTTATTATCTTCTAAACCAATAATTTTATCTCAGGCACATTAGCATATTGTAAAGAAGTTGAACAAGAAGAAAAATGAATCAAATATAATCGTTTTTGTATCGTCCGCTAAAAGTCAAGTTTTTTTCACAGTCTGTCCTTTCTGGGCTAAATCAAAATGAAGTGACTGTCTTAACTCTGTCGTTAGTTTTTTCCTGTTCACATAGCAGTTACAGAGCAAACACAGTTGGACATATGGTTGTCCTGTTGGACAGCTGAGGGACAGGTGTTGTTTTCTCACTCATTTGATTCTCACTTCATCAGTGACTTACACTGTTGTATTGTTTCAACATTATAAAGTTTTAGCTCTCAATGTTTATTGGTATTACCACCACTATTTATAGATTATAGTAGTCAAGTTAGTTTTTAGCTTTCTTGCTAAACTATGAGAGCTTGTAATCTTGTAATCCCTTAACACATTCCCTTTCTAAAATTACAATTCAACTTCAACAGAAGTTTGATTTTTAATAGATTTATCAATAAATGCGGGTGGCTAATTGCAGAGCTAGTTTTGCTAAAAAATAATCATTTTATGAATGTTTACTTGAAACTTTTAAGTGTGGTAACTAAGGACAGTTTTTACATAGTTTTCGATGTTTCTTTTACTATTTTTGTAATTTTTTAACAACTAATACACTAGTTTAAACAAAAAAGCTTAAAATCAAGTTGCCAATTTGTTGTATTCTGTATATTTAGATCTAAATACACAGAATACTGGTATTCAGGGTAGAAGTAATTAACCACACTTGTTAAAACTAACCTTAAAATGTTGACCTAATTCTTCTGGGTCGTTAACTAAGTATTTTTTCACAAAAACTTAAAATAAACAGGATTTCATTTTGCAACAGTTTCCATCAGGCTACACTGGTTTACAGTACAAATATCCCCAAAACAAACTGTAGATTACACGTCGTGGAGACTACAGAAATGCAGCTGCAATCCTTCAGTGTGATAGGAATTCTACCTGGTTGGACTTCACCAGTGCCAGTAAAAAAATGACGTGGCTCCGGTTTCCTCCCCTCTGATCACATAATGTAATTAGACCCACTGTCAATAAAAGGCAGGTCCTTGTACTGAATCTCCACCTCCCAGAAAAGCTGCAGAGCCTGGGTAATAATATCTTCTGACATCTTCTCAGCAAAGTCCACGATAGGTTTGGAGACCACAGGCTTAAGACTTAAGGGAAGACTGTCTTCTGCTGTCCTCTCCTGTGTATCTCCAGGACACTGGGTTTCCCTCACATCGTGCAGAAATACTTCCGTCTCTTGCGGTTCTTGTTTGTTGCCAATGTCATCCTTTACTGTAGGTGAACATGACCATGAACAGCATCTGGACTCATTAGATCCCATCTCACTAAAACTACGAAGCACCAGTGGTTCTGTAGGTTGACAGGATGATCATAAATTCCATAACTACAGAAATGAAAACACAAACCAAAAGTGTCTTATTCAGAATGTATTTTTCCTCAACTCTAATAACTGTGACTTTACAGTCCAATCTGGAAAGACAAGTTTCCAAAGCCTTAAGGTCATTTAGGTTTGAACATTAAACACAGAGTCCATTCAGGAGTTTCCCCGCCAAGTTTTTGGTCACTCTGGTTGAAATACACCAAAACATTTAGCAGCTTCACATGGAGCAATACTATGAAAAAAGTTACAGAAAATATCATAAAAACTAGTATGAACTTACTCTTCTTCTCTTCTTGCAGGTCAATTTGAGCTTTTGTCCACTTTCGGAGCTGGTGATAAACAAGCAACTGAAGTCGTGTCACTCCTGCTCCTGCTCCTGCTCTGGCTCCTGCTGTTGGATAATGGGAGGAGCAGTCACACTGTGTAAACCCAAATACAGCCACAGACCTGAGAAGGTTAATTATTTACTGTTGAAAATATTTAGCTACAACTGTGTTGAGCCGACACTTTGAGTTATCTTTATTATGACATAAATGATCATTAAGTTATCATGATGTTTGAGAGAGTGAACATCTGAACATGAGCAAGAGCAGTTCCTGGACTCATTAGATCTAATGCAAGCAAATCTCTGTAGTGAGGTTTGACCGCAGAACAGAAAACATTTCTTGTGAGATCTAGAGAGAGAAGGTGGAGGAGTTTAGATTTTTGGATCAACTGTTTAGGACAGTGGAGACTGTGGAAGAGAGGAGAAGAATAGAGTAAAGGCAGGATGGAACAACTGGAGAAAAGAGTCAGGAGTGATCTGTGATAGAAGAGAGTCAGCTAAGGTGGAGGGACGGTGGTGAGACCAGCCATGATGGATGAATTAGAGACACTAGCAATAGACAGGAGACAGAGCTGGAGGTGGGGGAGTTAAAGATGCTGAGATTCTCTTTAGGAGAGACAAGGATGGACAGGATCAGGGATGAGGCGATTAGAGGGACAACACAGACAGGAAGGTTTGGAGAAAAAGCTAGAGAAGACAGATTGAGATGGTTTGGACATGTTCAGAGGAGGGACAGTGGATACAT
>JAFBJS010001986.1:54205-171303 GCA_016785265.1 Paraplagusia blochii | reverse complement strand
ACATTGGGAGAAGAATGATCCTAGAGATGGAGCTACCAGGTAGGAGACAAAGAGGAAGACCAAAGAGGAAATGCTCTATTGTAAAAAACTAATTTTAAAGTTCAAAGTTTAACCATGAATAACACATATTCTATGACTCTATGCAATCAAACTGGTTTATGCTGCATTTTGCCTCTCTCTACCTCTTTAAGTGTCTGACACAAATGAGTTCCTCCTTGCAGCCAATCGTGAGGTTCTGGTGTCAGAGCTCAGACTCATTTAAGCCACAGTCACCAGCACCAACCTCTTCATCCACCCCAGGATGCTACTCTTGTTCCACGTTACTTTGTTGGTCCTTTTCTTTCCTCGTCTCTCCCAGGGGTATGAGCAGACCTCCGTGGGGACGAACCAGACCTCCATGGAAACAATCCAGACCTCAGGTCTGCTTACAGAAAATGGAGAGCAGTGCTCTACCTGCGACTTCCGGGAGCATAGTAAACAGCTGCGACTCCAACTCATCAAGTCCCAGATCTTGAGCATCCTGCGGCTGGAGCAGGCTCCCAACATCAGCCGGGACATGATTCGTCAGCTTCTGCCCAAGGCGCCGCCGTTGACGCAGCTCTTGGACCAGTACGACCCGCGCGTGGAGGACGAGGACCACGCCACGACTGAGACCATCATTACTATGGCCACCAAACGTAAATGCATTCTATTGTTTAATTCTGCATTACTATTAAGTTATACGGTGAGAATTAACCGCGCGTAAAGAGTAAATTCGTGCGTAAATATCGTGCGTAAAGTTCGTTTTGATGGCGTAGCAAGGTCGAGGGAGACCATGCTATCATATGGTCATTCTATATTGTTAAGAAAAAACTAGATCATTAGAAAGATCAGAAGAGAAACTCAGGGGTCTTTTGATCATAGATTGGTGGCAACGTGGCTTAAGAGCAGCACTTTGGTTTGAAGGGTTCCAGGTTCAAACCCACTTGCGCCTCAACTTTCCCCCTGTTCACTATTGGGATGAAATAAAAGCAGAGGTGCATAAAGTGTGTATCACAATGTCAAAGTGACTTTATTTCTTTTCTTCCAGACAAGGTGGTTATTTCCACAAATGTTTATACACTTTGTTAAACTGCTGTGCTGTATCGTGACACTTGCCATCAACGTTTCTGAACATTTGAAGTCAGATCTTGACTAAGAATGTTCTTGATGTATTATCCCATGGAAGGTAAACACTTATAAAGAAAAATCATGAAAGGTTTTGTAGTATTTTATTTGTCATTTGTTTTTCTATAACTTCTATAACTTCTATAACTTGTTGTAGGTTTGCGAGCTTTATGCCAAAATTGTTTCATGATACGTCCTAAAATCCGTGGGACACCTAAGGGCAACAGTTTAAATATGTGACATTGTGTTGTAAAACAACATCTGTGTGATGTATGTCAATGTTCCTTTTAGCCAACCCCGCTGCCCAGGAGGAGTTGTCCTCCTGCTGTCTCTTTAGCCTCAGCCCAAAGATTCAGCCCAGAAACATCCTGAGCGCTCAGCTGTGGGTTCATCTACGGCCCGCTGACATGTTCACCACCGTCTTCCTGCAGCTGTCCCAGCTCAAACCCGGGAGGGAGGGAAACAATACGAGGGTCAGAGTTCGTTCCCTGAAGATTGATATAGATGCCGGGGCTGGATCCTGGCAAAACATGGACATCAAGTCCCTGCTGCAGACCTGGCTCCGTCAGCCAGGGGCCAACTATGGTGTCGAGATCAACGCCTACAACTCCAGAGGAGAAGATTTGGCTGTGACATCTGCAGAGCCTGGAGATGAAGGACTGGTGAGATCTTGATCATTCAGTCTAGTCCACATGGTTTTAAAAACAATGTCTTTAATCAAATCAATGTATTAATTCATCTTATCTAGCAACCTTTCATTGAGGTGAAGATCCTGGATAGCCCCAAAAGAGCCCGTCGTGACTCTGGTCTCAACTGCAATGAAAATTCTGAGGAGACTCGCTGCTGCCGCTACGCACTGACCGTTGATTTTGAGGAGTTTGGCTGGGACTGGATTATCGCACCCAAACGGTACAGGGCCAACTACTGCTCTGGAGAATGTGAGTTCATGCACCGGCAGCAGTACCCACACGCCCATCTAGTAAACAAGGCCAACCCACGAGGCACCGTGGGGCCCTGCTGCACGCCCACCAAGATGTCACCCATCAACATGATCTACGTCAACAGCATGGAGAATGTAATTTACGGAAAAATCCCATCCATGGTAGTGGACCACTGTGGCTGCTCATGAGAAAATACTCATTGGATTTAACTCAACCTTTTTAACTGAAACCTGTCCGTCACTGAATAGATCCCAAAACCTTTGCTATCCTCAAAACATCACCAGAAACGGATCAGATACCATACGGCTAGATGCTAGGACGCTTGTCTCCATCGTCTCCTACGGTAGCCCAGAAAGGAAGAGGAAAGAAAATACTAAACTAAAATAATATTAATAAAAGCCAAAAAACATGCGAAGAAACATGCAAAGTTACCTAAAATACATAATCAATTACTTACAGATTGATGAAATCACCTATTAAAAGCCACATGCTAATGCTAGTTTAATTTAAGGCTAACCTTATTAGTTAACGCAACAGTGAACATTGATCTCTTGTCAATGACATTAATTGGAGCTTCCTGAAGCCATAAGTTAACGATAGATTAGATATTGGTAAAAATTAGCAAAAAAGTAGCACAAGCTAATAAATAGAGCTAAAAAACACTCAAAACACATACAATTGATTTTGCAAGGAACCAAATATTGGAATAAACTGATAGTTAATTAGAAATAAATATAATATTTATATTATTATTATCATCAAAACCATCAGTAGTGTAGCAAATAAATATCCTACCTCATAGCCAAAGGTTTTTTAGTTATATGTTTTATGGTTAAATTATTAAATGTTAACTAATGGATAAATATACTGTAATTATGGAAGCAAAATAAGTAAATAAGGCAAAAATATGTGGAAAAGGGACAAAAATGATTTACAATAAGTAAATAAAAATAAGCAGACAAAATATGAAGAATGGTCATAAAATTACCATGTATTAACAGATAGGATAAGAGTTTAAGCCCTTTTTTTAGCCCTGTCCTTCTCTCTTATATAAAAAAGGTGGCCTGATATGAGTCTTGGCCAATATGAACACTGCGGGGTGAATCCTTATTTTGGAAAACATGAACTGAGTGACTCCAGTGTGACTGAGGCAACTTGTCCGTCCCTCAGTGACCAGCTCTAGAAATTGTCACAGAGCCACAGATAATATGTTGTTGTTGCAGGTGTGATGATTGCTGCTGGGCTTCAAAGGTGCCAAATAGCAGTTACACCCCGTGAATGAATGCACTACAACTGCAAGCTATTGTTTCTATGTGAAGAGGACTATAAAAATGATCAGCTTGGTAAAAAAGAGCAGTGTGGCTGCTAATAGCCTAAAAACCATCTAAAAATGAAAAAAAAAGTCTACCAAAGTAGCAGTTATAGTTATAGTTAGATAACGGTTATAAATTCAGATAAATGCAGACAACTTAAGTTTGTTACATGTATAAACAATAAAAACAAAAAGCAATAATCTGAAAAGGTTTCGGTCAATGCCAGACGCTTGAAGACTGGTTTGAGATTTTTTTTTTCCAACAGTCAGAACGGTGAGAGGGCATCAACCCATGCCACAGTGTGAGCGGAGATTTTGATCTCAGAGGGAGGTTTCATCCCAATTTGATGCTGAGTGCAGATGTCCACAGTGTTGTTGTTGTTGTGCCTCACAGAGGGGTTGTTCCTCTGTTGGAACACAGAGTCCTCCAGTGTCACATATTCAATTTGTGTTGTGCAGTCAACCTACTGTACAATCTAGAATTATTTCCCGCTATTGCAGCAAGGAGGTGAGTGGTTAGCGGATGCATACAGGTAGTATGTAGTATTTAGTATAATTGTGCAAAAAAGCAAGTGAAAATATCTGTATACATTTTGAAATAAGTCGATCTTCACTTCTACCACTAGATAGCGCCAAAGTTCATTGTACATCTTTCAAGAAAGCTTTAAGTTTCATATTCTCTAAATTGGTTTCGCCTTTTTTCTGTGTAATGGGAAGCATGGGAATCAGAACAAATCCTTGTTGTTGTTGTTGTTGTTGTCTTGCATACTTGTAAATCGATTTACTTCTAAAAACATTTGACTGAAATACTGTACAGTAAAGTATTTCGTATATCTGTGCGGTGCATTACCTGTTAGGTGGTAGTTCTGTAAAATATAAACTATATAACTACAACAAAAATAACAAAAAGACAAAAGTAAAATTTATCTAATTATATTATATAGATATTATCATACGGTGTTAATTGTGTATTGCATTTCTTGTATTTTTTAAATTCCACTTTTAAGTAATTACTAAATATATTTTGAAATATTATCAATAAACAATTTCCCGGCAAAATATTTACAATATAAATGTGGGTTAAAATTGGAATCTAATAAGTTATGGTAAGACGTTAAGATGCTTTACAAGAGAAAAAAACAATAAAGTATGTTTACTTTGTTGCCTATTTTCTATATTCGTGTCATATATTCAAATATGGAATATTTAAAGGACTGTTGGAAAAAGCAATATTTTAGTTAATAAAAAAATACGACTGATATGGTGTATGTTGACACAAAAATATTTAATTTGTCTTTTGCTTTATAAACATAAACTTAATTTTTTCAGAAGTGCTGTAATAAGAATATTGTGTTTTAATAATGACATCAGTTTTTATTTAGTGTACACTACTAACATGTTAGGAGTGCGACTTAGGTTTTGGTTTCACAGTTGTTAGGTTTGAGCTCTCTTTCGCTTTCTCCGAAAACACGTGGTCTATTTAGGTTGTTCGGGTATTTAGTTCTCCTCCCTGGAAAACCTGTAATATATTCTTTATTGTATAATAATTTATCATGTAAAATTTAATTCATTAAAATAAAAGTCACATTTAATCATTTTTTCTTTTGTTATTTTGAAAATCTAATGGAAATGTTCATGTTATTACTTTGATAAATACATTATTATCATTTTTTCGGAGGGGGGCTACCAGCTTAAGGATCAGCCGCCTTTTCTTCGCTATGATTGGTTGACAGGTAAAATAGGCGGGTTTTGTGTGTGTTCTATACAGCAATAGGTTGAGAGCCTTTCCGCAGTACTGGCAGACGTGAGTTGACGTTCTGTTTTTAGCTGTGGAACAGTTCACTGTGTGAACATCTTTTTAGTTGTGTTTTTTGGATATTTACTCGCAATTCAAAGGTGAGTGACAAACATTCGTCTTAAAATACACTTGTTATCGTTGAATTTGCGGTTTGAGCAATTTCCTTCGGGATAATAAAAGTATTCTGATTCTGATGATTCTGATTAACGTATGGGAAATACAAACTCATCTGACATTTTTCTACGACATTTGTCTTGTTTTTTTTACTTCAACATAACCCAACAAATATAAGTTGTATTTAAATACAGTTCTCTGCTGCGGATGTGTTTACGTCACCAAACTTCATATCTCTAATACCAGCGCAATAGGAGGCATCTCAACCCCCAAACTGCCCTACTTCTGGGATTTACAAGAACTTGACACGTCATGTCAAACATAGAGACCGGATATACTGACAATACTTATGCCTTCAGATTAAAAATAGACCTGACCAATGTTACACGGCCACACGTGGATAGAACTGAAAAAAAATATGCTTAAAATATTCGTTTCTGTAGCATACAGTCCATATCATGTCGTTAAACTGTAGTCTGGGTGTCCCTGCCCAGGCTGCTGCTCCCTCTACCTGTTATCGTACCCAGAAAAACAGCCTGTAAGTAACAAACCTCTAACTTTAACTAATAACCTAGTCAGAGTTGCTAAACTCTGGTTTCTTCACCTGACAAGAGATGAGGAAATCTGTAACTTCAGTGGATACATTAAGCATTATTAGGCAAAGCTGTGAAAGCTGTGCCGTGACACAGTAGGATTAGATGGAATGTCTTACAATAACAGATCTTTGCAGGTGAGAGACTTTTTGGAAAAGAGGAATATTTGGCGTAATGGTTATGGAAGCAGACTAGGGTCGAATCCCCTACCACTAAGGTCCACTAAGCATGGCACGTTCCCTTCTCACTCCCCGGGCGCTCAAAGTTGCCCACTGTTCACTGTGGTGATGGTTTGATGCAGACGTCATATTTCGTTGTGTGCAGTTGTGTGACAAAGAAGCTTTATTGAAATTATAATTGTTAAACAGAAAATGGCGCAGTGGTGCCAGCTTCAGATGTTGGAGGGTAAATACCTGGAGCAGGTGGACCAGCTGTACGACGACTCCTTCCCCATGGACATCAGGCAGTACCTGAGCAAATGGATTGAAAGCATTGACTGGTAGGTGGAGAAAAACATGCTATTTTCACATTCTTTTAAGAATGCAATGAGAATCCGATTAGAACATTTGTTTTACATCTGTCCATTTGTACACACTACACAAGTTTCTAATATAAAAGAAAAATAAGAAGAGCATCTCTTTTTTTCTGTTTGCACAACAACAGCTGCTGCCAAATAAGTGTCTAGATCTAAGCCATAAAAATATTTAAATATTGTAGTAACCATGTAGTGTAAAGCTGCCTTTCTGTCAATTTTAACTTTCGACGAAAAGTTAAGATACAGACATGAAACAACTAATTTTGCGGCTTTTGCTGCGCTCTAGACAATTAAAGCTGAAACATAAATGAAACCTTCTCCACATTTACAGGGACACAGTGGCAATGCAGGACTCTCTGGCCACCGTTCGCTTCCATGACCTCCTGGCTCAGCTGGATGACCAACACAGTCGCTTTGCTCTAGAGAACAACTTCCTGCTGCAGCACAACATCCGCAAGATCAAGAGAAACCTACAAGTAAGAAATGAAATGTCTGAATTCAGCCTAATTTTCTATGAATTTATTATTATTATATTATTACAACAGACACTGAGGCAGTGAGTTGTTTCTGCAGGATCGGTTCCAGGAAGATCCAGTCCACATGGCCATGATTATCTCCAGGAACTTAGGGGAGGAGCGAAAGATCCTAGCAATTGCAAAAAGTACAGAGGTAAATAAAAAAGTAATTAATGTTTATTTGAAGCAGATATCATTTCCCTGGTCCTGTGAATTAATTACGGCTTAATCCTTATTCCAATTTAGTCCACGGCACTCTTTTTTTTAAAGCATGTGTAGTAGTAGAAAATCTCTTTAACACAAACAGTTCGGTAAAAACATGTGTACCGTTACAACCCGACCTGACCCACATTCAGTAAATACTTTGGTGCAAATGTTATATCACTAGCACATGATATTTTCTTGTTCTTAAATTCTTTTTCCCAACAAATCTATTTATTTTCTCTCTGATTTATTTTTCATTGTCCTTTATTTATTGACTTTTGTACCAGTACATACACTTTGTCACTTAGTCCCAAATATTTATTTGTTTTTAATAATGATTTAATAATCCAATCCCTGCCTCTGCAATTCACGTCTCTTAATGTAAATTGAGATTCATTTTCTCTTGTACTGGAGAAGAAGTTTAGTATAAAAGTTGATTAATATATTTTTATTATAAAATGTCTTTATGTTTTTTGATTGATTGTTCATGCAGGAGGAGGGTGAGGCGTCAGTGTCTGCCATGGTTGTGGAGAAACAGAAGCTGGACAACAAGATAAAGGAGATAAAAGACAGTGTCCAGGTATATTATCATTTTGAAAGTGATTATTTTTTAAAGGGCAGTTGTGGCATTGGGCTTTAGGTAGTGGACTAATATCCACAACCTGACAGGTATCCATTGAAATAATAATACTAATAATAGTATCTATATGTATGTATTAAAGTGTTTTCTCTTCTTCAGTGTGTGGATCAAAACATAAAGAATGTTGAAGATCTGCAGGACGAGTATGACTTTAAATTCAACACAGTAAAAAATAGAGGTGAAGATTTTTGTTGCTGATTTTAGATTTTAGCGTTCCACAATTAAAAATTTATAATTTTTAAGATGTATAAAAAATACTTAAGAAGGAAATTGAAATGTTTTCATTGAGTATTCCTTTTTTTTAGAGAATGAAACGAATGACATGGCACAGAAAGAGGTGGAGAAAGAAAAGCTATTGATTGGAAGAATGAGTCTGGAACTAAGGGCCAAACGACAGGTGAGTTGTCTGTGTGTAAATTTTTCTAGCTTTCTAAAAAAATGTACATACTTTTTGTTTGTTTGTGTTGTATTGCATTCACATTTAACTCACAATCTAATTATTATACTTGGAGATGTATAAGCTTTTCCTTGGCATTTTTTTGTTATCATTCACTAAATTCGGATATGTTTTACTGTGGTGTTGTGACTTTTATTTTGGTCACCCTGTGCTCTTTGGATGGATCTCTTTTATAAACTTCTCTGTGACATCTTCTTCTTTTGTAACTCAACTAAACTTTGTGTAGAGAACAGATTTGACGGGTTTATTGCTCTATTTCAGGACGTGGTGACTCAGCTGATTGAGCTCCTGAACCACATTCAGAATTTACTCTCTGACTTAATCTCAGAGGAGCTGCCAGAGTGGAAGCAGCGGCAGCAAATGGTCTGCCTTGGTGGCCCCCCCAATGCCTGTGTCGACCAGCTGCAGAACTGGTAAAGTCCCACTTTTGAAGGTCACTGGGTAGCCTCAAATTTACCTCAATTTAAAATTGCTATTCATCATGTTCTTCTCTCTACTGAAGGTTTACGGCAGTAGCAGAGAGTCTGCAGCAGGTACGTCAGCACCTCAAGAAGCTGCAGGAGTTGGAACAGAAGCTGACCTATGAGAATGACCCCATCACTCAGAAGAAGGCATTCCTCGAGGCTAGAGCTCTGGAGCTGCTTAAGAGCCTCCTTATCAAGTTAGTCCATAAGGATTGTAGTAAAAGAAATTCTGTTTGAAAAATGTAACCATGAGTCTTTGAATTGAAATGGCCTTCTGGTGTTTGTAGCTCCCTGGTTGTTGAGAGGCAGCCCTGCATGCCTACCCACCCCCAGAGGCCCCTGGTCCTGAAAACAGGCGTACAGTTCACAGTCAAACTGCGGTGAGGCAGAGATTTGGGTTTTTTATTATGTCTTTTGTATCAAATTACCAGCAGCAATGAGAAGTTTTTGAGCTGTTTCAGCTAAATTTTGGTTTCTTTCTTTTTCAGGTTCCTGGTGAAGTTGCAGGAGTTCAACTACCAACTCAAAGTGAAGGCCTTGTTTGATAAGTACGATGTTGCCCATGACTTTATTGTTATCGTCAGTTATATGAATTATATCACAGTTTGTTCTTTTTTTTCTTCTGTTTTTTCAGGGATGTTACAGAAAAGAAAGGGTAAGTTTTAACTTCTAAAAGAGAAATTATTATTAAAAAAGTATTTTGTTTGTTTGTTTTTTACCATAAATGTTAATTACATATTTGTCAATGAATCCTGACCTATGACCCCCTCATGTTACCAATCAGGTTCCGGAAATTCAATATTTTGGGAACAAACACCAAAGTCATGAACATGGAAGAATCCAACGTCAGTTTGACGGCAGAGTTTCGACATTTGGTAATTTGCTCCCTACAAATACTGTATATACAATGTGTTGTTATCAAGTAACCAAAAGTAAAGGATATGTGTGTAACTTTACGTCTTCCTTTCTCCACAGCAACTGAAAGAGCAAAAGGTGGCTGGAAACAGAAATGAGGTAAACTTGAAATTTTGGTAAAATGTTTTAAATTTAAAGATGTAAAAGTGGGGACCTGGTCTGTAGGAAGTGACAGGGTGTTTGGCCATATTAAGATTTATTGGTGGTGGAGATTCATCTGGGATGACTCCCTCATCTAGGATCATCAACGACCTGGAGAGTCGCACACTTATTCCATATATCACAACATCTAATACATGTCAACTAAAATTTATCAGAGTTTTAAACCAGGGGCAAAGCCCAAACAGATCCTTCTCCATCTCAAACACATCCCAAAAGTGCTGTTGAGGGTGGGGGTATCAGGCAACAAAAAAGAGTTTGAGCTCAGAGAAGAGAGACATTTTTAGCTGGTGTGAGTTAGGCAGTTAATAACTCCTGAAGAGAGCAGCAGAAAAAGAAAATAAATCAGGTTATAAGCATGGCGTTTTCAGGATCTTTGTCTTTGTTAGGGTCCTCTGATCGTCACAGAGGAGCTTCACTCTCTGAGCTTTGAGTCAGAGCTCCAGCTCAGCCAGTCAGGACTCAACATCAAACTGGAGGTAAGAGTTAACCAGTGACGCCAGTCCTTCCTCACAGTCATGGGAAAGCAGGAAATATTTCCTTTCAGAAATATACACGACAACAAAAAAGTAATTTTCTCTGTGTTGGTTGGTGGTTGCGGTTTTAGGCCATGTCACTGCCTGTCGTTGTCATCTCCAATGTCTGTCAGCTGCCCAGTGGCTGGGCATCCATCCTCTGGTACAACATGCTGACCACTGAGCCCAGGGTAAGCACAAGTTGAAACAGTTTTATTTTATCACAGTGAAACAGAGAGCCAGGTCACTCACTTTTTAATTTCTGTAAAAAAAAAGATTAGAGAGTTTTCCTAATGTATTTCCTAAATCTGTCTTCTAAGGACTAGAGCCCTTTTTTTGGAAAATTCCAATAATAAACAAATTCTGTTAATTGATTCTTTCTTCTCCTCTTTCTCGTCAGAACCTAAAGTTCTTCATGTCTCCTCCTCCTGCCAAGTGGTCTCAGCTGTCTGAAGTTCTTAGCTGGCAGTTTTCTTCTGTCACCAAACGGGGTCTTAACCAGGAGCAGCTCAACATGCTGGCTGACAAACTACTAGGTTGACCTTGACACATCTCCATCATCACCATCTTCCATGTCATTTGGCTTCTTTTTCCTACAAATGAACAATATCTATATTGTGGTGTGTTTTTCACTCGGCAGGTGCCAAAGCCAAGGGAAACCCAGAGGGGCAAATTCCCTGGACTAAGTTCTGCAAGGTTAGAATATATTCAGAACAGGAAAATATGTTTCACATTTTCTTCCCAGTCTTTTAAATCTAAGCATTTTTCCTCACCCCCAACAGCAGAGCGCTAATGAGAAATCGATCCCGTTTTGGTTGTGGATTGAAAGTATCCTGGACCTAATTAAGAGACACCTGCTCTCACTCTGGAATGATGGGTAACATTACTGTACATCACTGAGCACATTTTAAGACACTTTTGTTACATTTTCATACATTTTCCCATTCATTTATCTTTAGCTCCATCTTGGGTTTCATCAGTAAGGAGAGGGAGAGAGCGCTGCTGACAGACAAGTGTCCCGGAACTTTCCTGCTCAGGTTCAGTGAGAGCAGCCGAGAAGGAGCAATCACCTTCACTTGGGTGGAGCATGACGTCCACGGTGAGATCCAAGAGGTCTTTGTGAGACCTTGAATCAATAATATTGATTCTTTTCAAATAAGCCAATAAGAAGCCCTCTTTTTCCATACTCTTACCTGAGTATAATTTAGTTTTTTGCCACACAAGGGCAAATTTAGTTAGAATTTGTACCTGTGTAATCAAGGTTCTTCTCACTACTCAAGAAACATTTCATAATAGAATTATTTGATCAAACCAATAATAATGTAATAATGTAATTGACATAAAACAATGATTATTGTATCTAATTGTGACCCAGAAAAGAAATGGTGAACTGTCAAGAGGTTGCAGGCAGATGTGTTTTCAACATTAGTTAAAATATGTAAATAAGTCTATCAATAAGACTTACATTACATTACAATTTATTTATTTTATTTTATCCAAAGTGACTTACATTTTAAGAAAAAAAAGTATTACGTTACAGTAGGTGAAAAATAATGGATGGTCATGATTTAAATGTGAGAAAATACATAATAAAAAATATTTTCTAAATGTCTTAATTACCACTATCACATCCAAGTCCTTGAGATTCAAGATTTTTATCTTCACAAAACCTTTATGTCATATTAATTATCAATTTTCTATTAGCGCTTTGTTTAAATCTCTAAAAAGCATTTGAATGAGTTAAAATTTTCGCCAAATATCAGCCAACTCCCCGTCTCATTCAAAATTGTCCTTCCAGAGAAGCCAGTGTTCCACTCTGTGGAACCTTACACCAAAAAAGAGCTGGGTGCAGTTTCCCTGCCTGACATCATTCGCACATACAAAGTGATGGCCACTGATAACATTCCTGAGAATCCACTCCGCTTCCTGTATCCTAACATCCCCAAAGACAAGGCCTTTTGGAAGTACTACCCCAAACCTGCTGAGTGTAAGCAAGACAACAAGTCGAAGTTACAATGCTATGTTTATACTGTGAATAAATGAAAACTGATATATATTTTCAGCTCCGGAACCTATGGACGTGGAGAACACAGAAAGAAGAGGATACATGAAGACGGAGCTCATCTCTGTGTCAGAAGTGTAAGCGCCGTAACATGTTACGTGACAATTACATTCTGCCTGTAACTCATCCAACACCTCTGACTGTGTCCTGCTTGTCTCGGCTCAGTCATCCATCCAAGATGCAGGACAACATGATGCCCATGTCTTCTGCTGACTTCAGGGTTTTGGAGCAGTACGTGGGACCCAAAGACATTGATGCTGTAGTGAGTATGGTCACGTGACCTATGCATCACGCCACACCTTACGTCATTGCTGCAGTTTCCCATGGATTAGTCAGCATTTTTGTGTTTTTGTTTTTATAATTTTATAATAATAAATTATTATTATTTTTCACTGAATCATGAAATGTGGGTGACTGACTTTTTTGCACCTGTTTCTTAATTGTTCTGCACACACGAATCAAAAACCTTTACACAAAATCATTTTTAATAAAAGTGTATAACGATTCATGCTACATGGATAAATAACTGGTTGATAAGTACAATTATAAACATTTTAAATTCAAAGAACTTTCTGTTGTGTATCTTACCTAATTCTACAGGGGCTTTTTACCAGGATATCTGAGGCATCGTTTGCATTCTCTCAGTTAAGCTTTTTGTGTAACCTGTTGCGACTGACTGTAAATTATTGATGGTACTCTTGTCGTATTATAAATCTTGCTTTCTCTGTTTGTGTATTTTGTGGCATGCTTTGCTTTTAGGTAATGAATCTAGCGGGGTTTGAAGAGGTTGACCTCCAGGTAGATACCGCTTTCTCTTGCTGAAGTTTGCTACTGCTTTCAGCGCAAATGCCATGTTTTTCCACGTCACTGCTGCACTTATCAGTCACACTGTGAAGGCACCTACAGTCTAGGTGGCAAGTCAACATGTCCACAGGCTACATAATCCATCCATCCCATCAATTTTAACAATAGAATGGCTAGGATTCCATCATCAATAATGAGACTATATTTGATGAGGAAATATTTTCTCAGTGAAGACAACAACAATAAACTCAAAATAATGCAGATAGATTTAAACTGTTTGCATTATTGAGTCCTCAATACAAAATGCTAACCTTTTGTACCAGTCTGGGAGCAGATAATTATAGGTTGGGTGCAGTTGAGAAATCCTTGTTGTGTGCATGCACAGTAAAGTTGGGTAGGACGATTTTATAGGTAGGAAAATATTTCAGAACACCGGAAATTTCATTTCAAACCCATAGTTTCTCACAATGTGTTAAATATTTTTTCTTTGATGAATTATTTATGACTTTAGTTTGTGTTCTTAACCCAAACTAAGATAACCTGTCCAAATTATGTTTAGTAATTTTTAATTTTGTATTTCTGTTTTTCCCTGTTGCCTGCCTTTCCCCGAAGAGTATTAGCCGTTACTGACCGACTTATATGTCTTTTGTTTTTGTTATTTAACATTATATTACAAACATCCCATCCATCTGTCAAATTTTAGGACTGCATGAGTCAAAAAGATTGCCCATGTCTCATCAAAGGCTGCATGTGTTCAGTGCAGATTTTTAATAAGTTCCATGTCCGTCAACAAGCACAAAATGTCCAACCTGTTTTTTTCTCTGTCCTTTTATCCCAGATGAATGACTTTCCCAGTGAAAAGTGAGAGACACATTCTACCCACTCAAGATCTCTTGCTTTAGGTTCCACATTGCAGGGCCCCCATCATCACTGAGTCACATCATAATCATCTGGACCAGTTGTGGTTAAACCCATGTATGGGACGATGTTCTTAGTGTCTGGATTCTGTATTAGTTAAGTACAGATACGGTACACTTTTTTTTTTTTTTTTTTTTTTGTTTGAACAAGTCTATTCCTTTAAACATGGGGCTACATGTTGATATCAGAAGTTGCACTTGTCTAAATCTAAAACGTCTTCTTTCACAGTCAATATGTGCTAAACACATTGGCTGAACCATGTAATGTGATGTGCTGTAAAACAGTTGGTTGTTTATTGTAACTCTGTTTCTTCGCCCCTAAATTTGATTCTGTCCTGTCCAGCTATTGTTTTATTATCTTACATGTGTCTGTGTAGTTGACATGTTGCAGAGTTGCTCTAAACATCCAAGGTGAGGTTAAAAAACTCTTAGTTAGACTACTAGCATACTGTGTGCAGTATTTATAATCAGTATCAACTGTATAAGTTAGATATGTGACGATGTGAGATCATGGACAGTTTTAAGCGGCACAAAAGTGTCAAATTAGAACAAAATACCTAACTAAATTTCTATCAAAGTCACCTTAAGATAATTCCTTAATACACTGTCACTTTATTTTTTTTTTTTACCTGTCTTGATAAATGTGATTTCTCCTTAAAGGAGCTACAGTGACATAGTGAAAATTACAAATGTGATTATTTTTCTCTTCATAAAACTGAGTTAGAAAGAAACTGCTTCAGTTGAACCAGGTCATGTAACATGTTATTAAAGGCCTTATATGGATGTAGCAGTTGCATTTTCCATGTTGCGTTTCTTCCTTAGCCTTTGTTAGCATCATTAAAAACACAAAATCAAGGTCACATTTGTTCCCACAAAGAAGAAGAGACATGTCATGGTGTCACATGGCTTAATGTGAATAACATCCATATTTCTCTTGGACTGTTTAGCTATATTTGAAATATCATAGTCCAACTGACAAAAAAATATTTGTTACAGTAAAAAAAAAAACCTGAATAAATACCACATACTACAACCCTTGAAAAATGACATGATAATACCAGACATTGTCCCCAAATATGTACTTTGATTTGATAAAATGTCATTTTTGTCATTGCTTAAATTTTGTGACTCAAATTTGTATATAGTTATTCACATTAATTAAATCCACTGGTTTGTTAATCTGGCACAAAAAATATATAAAACTACTTTATTATAAGGGAAAAATGAGCACTAATTAACAGAAATTTAACAGCCATTGCAACTTTTCTGTGTGTTTTTGCACATGAATGAGTAGGTTTTGATTTTCAGTGCCGAGATATTACCTCAGGAAATGACATCACTGATTCTCCCTCATATCAGCAACCTAAACATAAACCGTATCTATGGGTCTGTGAACATTAACAACAAATTTTATTATTGTATATTTTATTGGTTTATTGTTCAATGCCATGTTTTTAAGAACTGCTCCCTAACGGAGTTACCCTTCAGGGAGTGAGTTCAGCCTGGTGATGCCACATGTCGCCACTAGGGAGCAACAAGTAGCGGATGACGAAGACGTTGAGGCGCCGTTTCTCGGATTAAAGTCCCGGAGGAAAAGAGGGAAACACACTGAAAACCACAGAGAGTCTACCTCCACCTGCCGAGCAGCGTTTGTCTGTGTTTACAATTCGTTTTTGTTTGAGGAGGAGAGAAGAAAATCCGATTTTCAGGTAGGTTTATCGTTCACAAACTGTCATTAGCCTAATGAGGAAGCGTGTCAATTTGTCAAATTGATTTCCTGTCGGTTTTAATGTCATTTACATTCATTTATTTACATTCATTCCCTAATTATTACATGGTATATATTTTTTAAATGGTTAAAATAACTAATAGATATCTACCTTACATCCTTTTTTTTATTTTAACTGACTTTTACTTTTTTTATCCGTTGCCTCTTTTGGAATTTAACCACCATTTTCTAACCACTCAGTGTGCCGTGTATTTGTTGCTTTTTCCAGCTTTTACGTTCATATAGTTTGTCTTAGTCTTCAACTATGATTAGCTGCATCTCAATCGACATGTTTCTTCATAATTTTGTAATTTTTTGTAAATAAATGTGAACGTTTTGGGTGAAAATAGCTCCTGATGAACGAGCTACCAATAGGTGGCACTAGTGCGAATGAAAGAATGTAGATTTCTTGTTACAACACAAGGAAGAAATGGTGGTTGTACACTAGGGATGTCCAATATTAACTTTTGCCAATATTGTTATTATGGCTCTGTTTGCCCCTAAAAACTGAGGTAAACGTCTTCGAACCTTATGTGTGATTTTAATAGATTTGACTAAACCCAGGCTTGTGTTAGTGAATTCTTGGAGGAAAAACCAATACAGTTCTAACTGATTCAACTGATAACTGATCCAAACCCATCTCTATCTACAAAGGAGATCCACAAACCTTTCAATCTAGAATCACTTGTAAAAAATAATTATTATGATTTACTCATCAGATTTTATCAAAATAATAGAAATTTTATTTTATGGCTGTTTTCTGGCATTTAGCAGTAAATAAAATCCTAGTGAAAAGGTTTTCATGTGAGAAGACTAAAGCTGGAGTCAAGGAGGAGTAAGTCACTCCCTATACCTGAATCATGAGTTGCTTCAAAATTGCACAACGTAAAGTACCGCAGAGTGACCTTTAGCCTGGTGCAGTATTAGAAATGGAAATGTTTATGGAAAAGCCATTTGTGTGATGTTTCAGAAATGGTCTAAGAAAATTGAGGATGAAGTGGTGGAAGGAGGTGAGCAAGTGGAGAACCCCAAATCAGCAGAAGAAGGAGGAGGAAGGAGAGGGTGAAAAGCTGGTGGAGGTGCATCTCCGTGGTAGAGCTCCATGGGGTTTCACCCTCAGAGGAGGCACCGAGCACCGAGAGCCCCTGGTCATCACCAAGGTTGTCTTTATTACAGTTTTCACCAAATTAGTTAAGTTGTTGCTAGACCTAAAAATCTAGGTTTATCCCGGGAATAAGATAAATGGCACAGTATTTAAGTAGCACAAAACAATAGTTGTCCAAGTCAAGGGTCAGAAATTTTATCAAACATTATCTGGTTCACAAACAAATTTTTTTTATTCAAAAGTAAATAAAAATAATGCTTTACTGAATTTAAAGTGAGGTAAACATTGAAGAGCAGCCCTAGCTAGCTGGTGTGAAACTAAAATGTTATGATGATACCTGAGACTGTCTCAGGTAACAGTCGGTGTAGTGTTTAATTTTTAATCAGGACACTCAGGTTTCTGCAAACCACGGGCAGGGTGAGTATGGGAGGAAAAGACAGAAAACAATCCTTAAAAATGTATTTTATATGTTGTTTATATGTACATATATCAACAGGTGACCACACATGTTCTATAGGGTTAAAAAAGGTTTATCTTGTGAGATGCAAAAGGAAAGTTATATTGTATTATTCCCAATTTTAGAAATGGTTGCGTTAACAGCAGCAGTTGTTTTAACCACTGTTAGGAAGTTAGGAATGTGACTGAATGTATACAAAATAATTGCACCTCGAATGAATCAGAAACAGTGCTACGTAGTGAGACATTAAAGTTTTACACTTGTGCGTGTATATATACACACTACGAAGTGTATATGCAATTTGACCTGTTGGTGTGTCCAGGTGGAAGAGGGCAGTGCAGCTGCATCCGTCCGTCTCCAGGTTGGAGATGCATTGGTGAGTGTGAACAGTGTCCATCTCAGTGGGTCTCGACAGGAAGCCATCAGCCTGGTGAAGAGTTCTCACAAGACCTTAACTCTGGTGGTCAGAAGGTAACACTACACCCTTCCCTTTCTGCTGTAACTACTTGGTCTGGGATATGTTGTTGCCCTTCAGCGTTTTTGTTGGCAAACCTCTTACCTCTTAACCATGTGTTGGTAATATGATTTGTGATTTGTCATGTTTTTTGACTCTCTTGTCAGTAAGTTCTTTTATGTCCTGTCACTGGTCTGTCTGGTGTTCTCATGTCACAGAGTCTAAGACATTTTGCGGTACATTTGGCTCCACCCTGTGGTTGTTGTGCTTAAGCAGTTATGTTTTTATTTTTTTCTGCTTTCTTTAGACTTTCTTTTGAAACGGCTGACATTAATTTAAGCAAAGTACACTTTCCTATTTTTTTAATTTTGTAAAAATATGCAAAATGAATATCTTATCAACTAACTCAAAGATAGAATATTAATGTAACAATAATAATTCTTATTGATGTAGGGACTTCTTCTTTCTAATGTTAAACCCTGTGCAGGTTTTTTTATTCTCATACAAGTAGCATAACACATTAGCAACATAGGTAGCATGTGTTTTGATTAAATGATGCCAAATGATTTCAGTCAGAAATAATATGTCCCAAAATGTTTGCAAGGAAAATGCAACACAGTCTTAAGGCCTGAATCCAATTACTAGTTGCAAAGCCAAGCCAGAAGACTGGATTTGGCTTTGTGGAGTGGGCCGAGTTACTGTGGTCACAGGGTGGTCTCACAGTGAGATGTTGAAGTCATGGCCTCTGGCTGGGAAAACATTGAGTCTGATCCAACCCACAGATTGAGCGTCAGCTCTGTGTTAGGAGGAAAAAGAAAAGAAAAAAAATATGTCAGGGACAGCAACTCCTGAAACAGTTACTCAGTTCAGTTGTCCTCCCCCCCATTGCAGGAAGAATGGTACGGCCCGTGTTGCCTAGGTGAGTTGACACTACTTAGTGGGTTAGGCCATATCAGCAGCACCCATTGTTTTCAGGGGCTTAGTCAACTTCGGCAGCACAGAGTGAGCGCTCCTGTCTGTGTTTTCCTCATCTCTCTGTGGACATGGTTGGCTTGGGAGGATAAAGGAAAGATTTGTTTTTCTTTTTCAGGTACTTTTATTTCCTTCTCCTTTACTTCTGTCTTCAGTGGCAGCCTCTCTTTCATTTTATCTACGGTTAAATCCCACTGGAATACAGCAGGGAAGCACTGTGTAACTTTGAAGATAACAGGTGGAAAGACAGTGATTGGGTTAGAACAGCCACAAAGCTAACACAACAACTGTTTTCTACTGTTTGCTCATCGTGTGGTTATTTGTTGGATTTGAGAAAGTGTTGTGTTGAGTGTTGAGAAAGTGAGAATGTTTGAGGGCATTTAAACTGGAATATGTGTGGACCTAATTCTAACATGCACTTGTATTCGTAGGCCTTGAGGCAATGTCTTTGTTGTGTTATGTCAATTAGGTTGCAGTGGTTGAGACCCGGTAATGAATAAGCGGATGATAATGACCCACTAAGATCACCAATGAAAAATGAAGTATAGGGTTTTATGTAAAATATATAAAAAAATGAGACTGCCATTTTTGTCTTTGTATAAACACGGAGGAGTGTTAGCCAAAGAAACACAGTTTGACTTTGACATATTTAGGACATCAACAACCTTTTCTTGTCTCTGTTATGACTTAAAATGTGTATTAATAGAGACTCACCAGTTTAAAAGATTCATGGTTGGTGGTTAAAAAGTTGAGAATGTGTTGATCTATTGTATATACATAGAATCAACAGTATATGTTGACTTGCCTTGTCGCGAGGCCTGGAGCGTAGAGATAGAGACTGGAGCGCTAGCCAAACAAAGCTACAATTTGGGAAGTTCATGTCAGGCTCTTACATACAATTCAATGTAGAAAACTGTCACGGTGCCAGCATGTCTCCTGCTGTTTTTAGAAAGTTCTTTAAATTGAGGCAGTGCAGCTTTGAGGACAGATGTTGCCTCCCTAAATGTAAATCTTGTGAAGAATTCCATAGTAAGGATAGGCTGGTAAGGAGAAGTACTCTTATCATCAATCACCACCCCATAATCTGAAGCAGAATTGTTTATAGGAGTAGCTTTACATTTTGAAGTAGTAGTTTTAAAATTAAGTTTTAAGAATTAGTAAAAACAACAACAAGATTCTCATCAAATGTCCTTGTGAAGAAACTAAAATCTGATGAAGGCTGAGCTGAAAGTCTCTTTAATACAGAATTTATTAACCTGGCTCGTATTGAACTGCTTCAACATCAGGTGAATCAGTGTCTGTGAACTGACTGACTTTTGCACCTCATTTCATATTTAACCCTGTTTTATCAGTGTCTTTTGTGCATTTTTTGTGTCTACAAAAAAATGTTTTCATTGCGTTTTTCAGTACGGCCCTCTGATGACCGGGGCACTTTCTATTATATGGTTGTGGTCAAAGCTCCGTCAGCATTTGTTTCTTCTGCTGCCGTTGTCTGGCATTTTGTGCTGGTGAATCAGCAGGATGTGTCATCGCCGAGCAGTGTGTCTGATAGGAGCTGAGAATAGGTCTTTTATTAAACTGCAGTAGGCCAACGGTCTGTTTGTGTTCTGATGCAAATGCCATGAGTCAGGGATAAAGTATTCAAAGAATGTCTGGTTACGCACAAAGTTATTCGGACTATCAGTCTGCACAGGGACATCTGCATTTGAGGTGAATCCACCGGGATAAGTTATATGTTTCTGGAGCATAAAAAAAAAAAAGTCTGACATTCATGTAGTTACCTTGTCCTTTCAGCGAATGTTTTTAAAATCATTCATAGTAATATTCTAACAGGTAAAATTAATATTAGCCAAACAAAAAGACCCATGTGTTCTTTCAGGACACTCCATCCATCAGAAAACTTTAGAAATGAGCAAAAAGTACTCCTTTATTGCCCTTTTCATAGAAAGCTGGGGGGCAGATAGCACAGAGCTCAAAGGTAGACAAAAGACTAACTGCTCACTCTTTAGATCTTCACTGTTTAACTGTGAAAGTGTGGTTTATTTGAAAACATTTAAACCTTTTTTTTTAGAACGCTTGTTTCATTTCTATACTTCACTTTGACCACAGGTCTGGACATTTCACGTTCCCACAATCACAGGTCTCTTGTTTGCCCACCTTGTGACAAACTGAGTCCTAGTAGTGTTGACATTGACAGTCCAAACATTAGATTACAGCAAGGACACGGGACCAGTTACTCCTCCCCCCCGGCTCCTTAATCCCACCCTTGAATAATCCCTGAGGAAAGCTGCCCGGCAGCACACGGTGCAGTGTGTGTGTGTATGGTCAAACTGGGGGACCTGATGGTGGAGGTGGAGCAGTGTTCAGTCATGGAGTTGCCGGATTCCTCAGCACTTGTTTCTGACACAGAGTCAAAGTGCATTGCCTTCTCAGTCCTGATGGGTTTTTAACCTGGATCTGAAGAAAACAAGGAGTCCAGTTTGTCTGTTTTTCTTACTGAACCTGAAGCTTGATCACCAAGCTGAGAGAGGAGATTGAGAAGTTTGGTGAGTTGTCGTGTTTTCTTACTGTTCTTATTCTTCAGGGGAAGTTTGGCTGTAGTTTTCTTCTGCATTGTTTGTTTAATAGTAATTATGAAGTTACACCAGCCCTGAGTCCACACAAAAATAGACTTGTACATGTACATACACTTTTGATAAACACCTGTTGGTGATGGATGTTGTTACAGCCAACTGGGTCAGCTGTGTTACAGTTACATGGTTTTTTTTTTTTTCGGTTTTTTTTTTTCAATGAGCCATGCCCTGAGTTTAGCTCCTATTTCCTGGGATTGCACGCTGGCGTCTCCTCCCCTGTGGAATATCTGTGACAGACCAGCTGTATCCCCTGACAATAGGCCCTCAGCGCTTTACAAAAGGGGCACATTTGCATTTGTATTGTGTGGCAGCTTGTTTGGAGGCAACACGGACTCTCACTTTGTGTGTCAGGTTGAAACAGGGGGAGGGAAGCTCTGTGACGGTGGTGATTACCACTCATGCCCACTTTTATTGAGGACCCACTTTGCCATCTTTCTAGACTTCTAAGACGACACTAAAACACAGTTCTATTTTAACGCCTGAAGTTATCTGTTTTTCCCTTTATCTAATTGATATTCTTGATGCTTTTTTTTTTTCCACCACGTTGTTGGATACTAAACCGATCTTTTCATACTTTCCCGAGCAAACGTTAGGCTGTTCTTCACTGGACCTCAGTGCTTTTTTGCTACAATTATCCATGTTCTGTTCTCTAAACCAAAGAAGCTCTGGGTCAAGGGCTATAAATCTCTTCAAGACACCAAGACAGTCCAGTTGTCTATTTATAAAGTGCTGTAGCTATGTACATACATGCTTTTCTATGATTTTTTTTGTATTGTGTCTATTCTGCTGTCAGCTTTAACAATTTTTGTTACTAGCTAGCAAACGTGATCTTTTAGACACTCACGGTCAGCGTGTGGTTATTTCCAGCCTTGTATTACTGCTGTTTGAAATTATGTATTTGCTCATTTCATTTGGATCCCCATGTGAAGTGTTGAGGGGTTTTTGTGCTACTTGCTAGTTATTTATAGTCTGACATTTTGTGTTCTTTTAACAACATGGATACATTTTCTATCTTGCCTTTTGTTTTCCGTTTAGATGTTTATTAGTTTGCTGAATTTAGCATTCAGTTTGATTAAACTGTATTTTTCAAACCCATAGATAACGTTAATTTGATTAGTATTTAAACTTCCTGTTTTCAGAACAGCTGATGACTAACTTTTTATTTTTCTTGTGTAATTAAAAGAGGAAACATGTAACAGAGGCTAAGACGTGCTGTGGAAATCCGCATTAATTGCAGTGTTGGTTTTCACATTACGAGTCCATTCGTCCTAATTCTTTAAATTCTTTATTAAATCTGGCCCCACTGGAACAAAGAGTCTGGAATTTGCTGGTTCAGGTATTTACTGGAGAACTTTTCTATGTTGAAAATAAGTGACTGTGATATAATAACACGTAGTTGACATCAGCTAAGTGGAACAGCCAACAGGGTTAATTCACTCCATATATTTCATTGGATTTTGACAAACAGGTGGTTCTTTTTTTGTGGAGGGCTAACAGAGATGTCCAACTCTCACTGAGGCTACAAGGGGGAGAGAAAATACCTCCCTACATTCCTGCCTTGAAAGAATGCAGCATTTCCATCATGGCATGTCAGGGTTAAACTTCCATTCAGGGCAACTAGAGTCTCATTTGGATGAGAGATTTCACTCCAGCCTGGCATTTGAACTTGGTAACTCTGGGGGGAAAAAAACCCTCTTGTGTTTTTTGCAGTAGAATATAGGAACTTCATACATTTGTTGTAAATGTGGTCATTGTAGCAACAGAAAAAGATCCCTTCAATTCTCTGGCTCAACTTCTTTCCATCTATTTATTTAAGCGATATAGCTAATCCCTGTACAGGCCATATGGCTTAGACAGGTCTGTCTCCTCCTCCTGAGGTAAAGGTTCTTCACTGTTAAAGAGGACCTCTTGGATTTCACCCAACAATCAGCAGGAGACATTTCAGCCTGTACAGGAAGGTCAAAATATGAGCATTATGTCCTAAAACATCTGGTGTAATTACAAGAAATTAGTCCAGCCTTTGGCGCAACACACATATTCTTAAAAGAAATAATGATTGTAGGTTGAACTATACATTTTCCACCCTCCAGTATTTGCATATATGTTATGTGGATTGCAGAGCACAGGTCCACAACCTTTTTTGGAAAGTAAGCATCTCTTCTGTAAAACATCTGTAACAGTTTTAGGGATTTTAGGAAACTGAATATGGAACTTTCTAAATGATCTGACTTTATTCCAAGATTTTTTCCTAAATTATGATTTGTACAGTAGCTCTCCTATAATGGTTGATTAGTGTCCCACTTGCTTTTCCTTTTCTGGTTCTTATCTGACACCCATCAGGCCTAAAATGGTTGATGTTGTGTCGCCATACACGATGCCATCGGAAACCGAAGTTCACGTGGCGAGAAACTTTCTCACCAAGATTTTGCGAAGCTCTATGAGGTATTATCAGTCGTCTTCGTGTCCTCTTGTGTTTCCTGGTAGTTGAAAACAACCTAGGAATCTGTGGCCATAATTTTCCTTTCATTCTCCCATTCTCTTTTGTATCATTAAATATTTCTCAAACCTAAGGTAGTGCTCGTTTTTGGTAATTAATGGTAGTAGTTTCATTGTCCCACCTCATGTTATCTCATGGTTTCATCCCATTTACCTTTTAACTCATTAACTGGTGTTGTTGTAAACAAAGTAAGTTGTTTTTATTATTATTACTACAATTATTTTCAATGTGTGCATGCTCACCAGGAAGAACCGCTTTAAAAGGTATTGTATGCATCAGTTGTACAGAGTTTTATTGTAGTTTCCTGACTTACACGAACATGCAGAATAGAAAAAGTGTATGTGTTGTATAAAGAAATAATAATAAAAAAAGAAACAAACTAAATAAGTAAAACTTGGAAAATAAAAGTTCAGCAATTGTTTTAATATTAATTTGGTGCAAGTGAAATTGGGCTCTTTGCTCTCTGCCCTGTAGAAAGAATGATACTGCCTCACGGCCCCATTCATGGCACTCCTCCAAGCTGACGGAAGAGGAGTTTGAGCCCGCTGGGAGGGAAACCACCCTGGCACCAGTCTGGCAGCCAAAACATGAAGCAAGGTGAGCCCTTTCCCCCACATTAAACAAAGTTGAATATGAAATAGGAAAAGTAAGGCTAAGGTAAAGGATTGAAATCATGTCTAATCCTCAGCTCCTTAGACCGTGTCTTGTAGTGACTGTATAAATCCACCAGATGGTGTAGAGCTCATTTCAAGGAGCCATCTTTGCAAAGTAGACTTGAGATTTTTTACTTCTGACAAACTATGTTGTGAACTTATAGTTACAAAAAGCTTTTAATCGTTGTTATCCTTCAGTTTGAAACACAACACTGAGGTATGAGAGTTAGTGATGTACTTTTTGTGACATGCTGATTTTCTCCAAACTCTTATCCAAAAAGGGTTTAGTTGTCAACTACTGGACTGATTCTTGGAGTTGATAGATGTTTTATTCCTCAGCTGAGGAACCACTACTGTCACCTCTGGACAAAGGTGTGAAGAGTTGTCTACTCCAATTCCAACAAGAAGTCCAGTTGCTTCAAACTAAAACCTTTTTGAATGTAATGACCTGGATGAATGAGAATCTTAACAGACATATTCCAAACATTTCTGATTCTTATATCGTCCAAAATAATCTATTATCTGATTAAAAACCAAAATGTTTTCTTACAGATGTTACAAAATGTTCTCACCCTCTCACCAAACCAACAATTAGCTGGCATTAATTGTTAATCTTGACTAAACGTGCTCATATTTAATTATTAAATTTTTTTCTGTCCTTACAAAACAGAGACTTGTCTCCTGACCTGGACCAGAACGTTCAACACCAACTAACAGCACAGCTGACCTCCATAAACAACATGGAGAAACTTGACCATCCATCTCACCCTTACAAGCAAATTCGTCTGTCGCCCACGAAATACATGGGAGGGGCTGAGACACTGAGTGGAACAGCGGGGAAATCAGAACAAAGTTTCATCAACCCTTCTAACCCCCCTGTTCATGAACACAACATGTTTGCTAGGAAGGGTACCAGCACAGAAAACATTTTCTTTAAGGGTCTTCAGAGTGATGGACCTCCACAGGCTGGCCGTCCCAGGTACCTCCAATCAGCACTTGGTAATGGAGGTTGGGAAGGGTCACGGTCAGAGGAGGTGCCTGCCTCCCGTGTTTCCATGTCAGGGAGGACCAGCATTGGGCCAGTGTGGCAGGTACCAGACAAGAAGAACCAGTCTTCTCCACCTCCACCTCCACTTCCTCCTCTACGCAGTGACAGCTTCGCTGCCACAAAGGTCTTCCCTTACACTGAGGGGCCCAATGGACCTACAAAGACCCTCAGCAGATCATTAGAAAAAAATGCTGAAAATATCAACCAGGACTTTCTCAAATCTCAGAAGGAGATACCCTCAATGGTCAGGCACAGCCTCACTCCCCTCCCAACAAAAGACTTTCTCCACCCTAATACAACCGCGGACCACAACCACAACCAGCTGCGTCCGAGCAAACTCTTTTCTTTGTCTAGCACCGATGTCAGAGGTACTCCTTACACCCATGAACCTGTCCACCAGAGGCAGTACAGCGACGAAAGCCCCTTCTATTTACAGACCAGGTCAGCTCATGCCACCAAGGCACAAAGTGTGGGAAGCTACTATCGTAGTCTCCAAGACCTACCAGCAAATCTTTTAAGTCGCATGCAGATCAGGAGCTCTGCAGTGTCTGCAGTAAGTTTAGCTGCAAATCCAACAAATCTGGACAGGAGGGGTCAGAGTCGGCTCATGGGTCCAGCTAGCCAGAACCTGGGTCAGGCGACAGAGCTCCAAACACGACAGGGTAAAACTGACAGTTGGAGGGGTGAAACAGGAAAGATCCTGTGGGCAAACAACAGTGAGCCGAGCTTCTCGAGTTCATTCATGGGGAATGTTGCAAAGTACTCTCTACCTCAGACCCAGATGCCTTACAGTGAGAGAAAGGACGGCCATTGTCAGTCACTGTTTGGAAATGGTCTTTATCACGAACACCAAACACCAGAACTTTCAAACCACAGCCACAGCCCAGACAATGTCCCCAGTAGAGTTGAAGGACAAAGTAGTGACAAGGACAAACATTTTGCAACTCAAATAAGTAATGATCATAAAGTCAGTGTCCAAACTCAGCTAGATCCATGGGTTCCTCAAGATGACTACAGAATTTCCCCTCACAAAACCCCTCTTCTTCACTCTCTGGCACAGGAAAGTAGAAGTTTGACTGAAAGGCAACAGACCATGATGACTTCCATTATCTTGTCCACCCAAGATAATGGTGACGTGTCCAGCAATACTGGGAAAATGAATCGCCGTAGCGACCGTTACGCCACAACTCTACGCAAAGAAATCCAGCAGAAAAGAGCTCAACTGCAAAAGAGTCGCAGTGCTGCAACGCTCTCTTGTAACGTAGAAGAAGAGGAAGAAGGAGAGGAGTGGAGAACCTCTGGGACCTCTACATCTACCAGTGCCGCCTTTTCGAACACCTACAAAGACCATCTGAAAGAAGCACAAGCCCGGGTTCTACAGGCCACCTCCTTTCAAAGACGTGATCTTGGACCAGAGGTACCAGCAGTGAAAACCTCAAGTGGACGCATCAGAGGACGCAAACGCTTCACTTTGGCAAAAGGAACGCACTCGTTCTCAGAGCCTGACAAAATTGACAAGGTTGGAGTAGAAAAAGAGTCCACGGCAGCTTCTTTTGAAGAACAGCCAAAGCTCTTAGACGCTAAACCAGCCTTTTCCAAACCCACGCTGAAGACAAGTCACTCCACAAATTCAAACCTTGACCTCAGTGAGCTTAGCACACACAAGGAGAGGGATTCTTCTGAAACCAATTCATCAACTGACCCGATTAGTAATCCCAACCTGGATCATAACCAAAGTTTGGTGGAGCAGCAGAGGCTTGGGACCTTTGCAGAGTATGAAGCCACATGGAACAAACAGAAGAAGTCACCAGAGACCAGAATTCAGGGGAGGTACCACTCTGCTGAGAACATCCTGGATGCAGACCTCGAGGAAAAAGCAGTTTGCATTCATGAGAAATCTAGATCTTCTCCTTCTGCTGACTTCTATACACAGGTGACTTTAGAAGACAGAGCCAGAGTGCTTTAACATGTTTATTTCTTGTTCTCACTAAATAGAAGTAATTTTTTCATTCTTCAGAATCTTTCCTTGACATGGACTGAGGCTGAAGCACAGAGCAGCAACACAACCAGGTGAGATTTAAAAACATTTCTTTGCAGCACTTAAAAAGAAGCACCACATAAAGGTTTTTTTTATTTATTTAGCTGTTGTGAACATTACATAACAGTGTGGAAAATGAGTTAAGAAAGATCTCAGTTTCAAATGTGTTTGTGTTCTTTGTCTGTTGTACTAACATCACTCAGTGTTTATGATGTGTGTACGTCTTGTTTATTGTTGAATAATTTATGTTCCCTTTATTTTGATCTTTATAGAGCAAACTCAGAGAACATTGTAGGATTTAAACTCGACCACATCCCACAGTCTGACCCATCAGTCCTCAAAAACAAGGAACCTGGTTCCTCTGACCACGGGACTAAACTAAGTACTGCTGAACCCTCCCAAACCACACCATCGTTCGGCCCTCGGAGCCTCAGCCCCAGCCTGGGCTCTCAGCTTCCCCAGACCAAGGGCCTCCTGCCACCACCCAGATCCCATTTAGGCCCAGAAACCACATCCTCCTCCCAGGAATTCCCCACTGGCGCCCAAGTGGACCAAGCTGAGCTCCTACCTCTGCCCGACTCCTGCACTGACACCCAGGGCTCCTCTCCTAGCCCCGCCCCGGCCAGCTCACCTCATCTCAGCAGGACATCTGCACTAGATGTGAGTGGAGGAGATGTGGAAACAGAGCAGGAGAAGGAGCAACAGCCACTTCTACCACCACCACCACCACCAGCACCTCCACAATTCTCCTCCTCTTCCTGCCTGATACCCATAGCAGATGGTGCGCGGTCTCCTTCGCCACAGTTTGCACCACTGAGACTGACTGACAAGCCACCAGCTCTCTCTGTGCAGATCTGTGCAGATGATTCACCACTCAGGTAAGAAGCTTAACCCCAATGCTGCAGGTCCCCATGTCCACTGCTGTTCTTCTCACTGCTGTTCCTCTAGAAGAGACTTGACCTACAGCTCTGTGTGGACAAGTTCAGGTGGAAACACAAGAGTCTTTTTTAACTAAAACTTAAACTAAATTTAATTACCATAAATGCATGTGGTGGTTTTTTATCCATTAATTGTATTACTGAATTAAAATGATGATTTTAATAATGATATTTAATAATAATATTACATTTTATTTATATTGTACTTTCCATCTTAATGTAAGAAGGTGTATATGTATTGTTAAGCTTTTTTCTGGGACATTTTTCATTACTATTTGCAATCGTACAGTATATTTAGGAGGATTTTGTACAGACTTTTTGGCTAGTTCTTAGTTTTGCAGTGTGTTATTGTTACACTCATGCTTTTTGTTGTCTATGTTTAATTCAATTTTTAGCTTGTTTAGTTTGTTTGTTTGTTTGTTTTTGTTTAAGTTACTATTTAGTCAATGTAATAAACTTTAGTCATCCATGTTTTATGCAATTTTTAGCTTTTCCACACAAAATACTGTGTTTTTACACAATAGACATTTATTGGAGTTATTGAGCTTTTTTGAAAACTTGAATTTATTCCTTTTTTTTTTTGCTCAACATAGTTTTTATGTCTTTTTGTAACATTCTCCAGGTTATTAACACAACATGTCATCAATCACAGTGCTCTAGGATTTACAAGTAATGTTTACAAGAGACTTGTGATAGAAGGCTTTATCATATAACACAAATAGTGATAAATTGGCAGAAAAAACGATATTTAGATCCATTAGAAAAAATAAAGAAAAAACAAAATTTTTGTGTTAGAATGTTGTACAATCAACAACACTAGAGGTATTTTTACACAATCTGATGTCCTATAAATCAAATCAAATTTGTCTTGAGCAGCGAAACATATTTACTGTATTTGATTTACAAAACAGCTGCATGTGCCTGTAATGCTGATGAGTGTGAGACATGTTGTTGATTTCCTCCAGAGATGAATCAAACTGGAGGCTGTAATTTTCTTCCAGCCACACGAATGCCATGACCTTTAGTTTCCACTGCGCTCCCTTCTGTAGGATCCCTCCTTTAATTAGACTCAGACAACTGTAGCTCTGACGTCTGTCAAAAAAAGAAACCTTTTTTACCTTGACTTATTGTTCTTACCCAGGATGTTTTTCAAATAATGCCTTTAGCTAAGAAATCAGTTGCTGTTTCAGCATTTTTTATTTATAATTTTCTTCTAAGACTGTTTGGAACATTGTCTGCACACAGCACTCGAAGATTAAATAAGACAGCCAACCAGGTGTGATTGAAACTACATGTCCAAGACATAATTGACTTAGTGTCAAAATGCCAAAAATGACCAATGCAATAAGTGGTTTTGTTCTAATTTGTCATTACAACAATAGATGTAAGAAGGCTGACAAAATCTATTAATATTTTAATCATAAAAATTAATAAAAAACATTAAAAATACATGCTATAAAAGCATCCAATTCTGTAACATATGTCAATTTGTCCTTTTTTATTTTTTATTTTTGATCAAAAGTAGGAATAATACCGAATATTTCTCTAAAAGGCTTTTAAATGCCTATTAATTAATAAAAACAAAATCATTCACCTCCAAACATGTAACAGCTAGTGTAAGAATTAAATTATTTTTAGTATATTGTGTTAATTTGATTGTTCAAACTTCTCATCTGAGGACGGAATAAGTAGATTCTTATTGTCATTTTTTTTCGTCATGCATAAAGGTCTTGCATGATGTTCCTTTAGTTTGATTTTCTCAAGTTTATTGTCTTTGTTTATTTTTAATTCAGTTTAGAAAATGGTTTCAACACCATGGAGGTGATGGATCTGAACAGTCCAGGGAGGAAAGTCCCCGTGAAGATCATCCACACTGATGGCAGCTTAGACCGGGTGGGACACATCTCCCTTTCCCAGAGCAACAAGACCTGCAGCGCCTTCAAACCTCTGCCACTAAACCCCAGCGCAGGCCCCGCAGAACAGCAGGTGTCTTCTTCATTCAGCACTTACACCAGACCGGTGATTCAGGACCAAGGTTCAGCACCAACCACAGCTCAGGACCCCAAAACTGCCCAGCACACTGAAGATGCCAAGAGGGAGGAGCTGGCAAGGGATATCATGGTTAAAGACAAGTCCCTGGTGGACATTCTTGACCAGAGTGGCCGTAAGACTACCATGGATCTCATGGAGGGGCTGTACCCCTCTGAAGATCACCTCCTGGAGGGAACGCACCAAAGAAGGAGAGCCTCTACTGGAAGCAGACTGGCGGTCTCCTCTCCCAGAAGCACGGAAAGGTTGTAAAAATATTACCCCATATAATCTTACGTTTTTTTAGCCTGCCTCCCAGTGGGCAAGAGTTTTACTGCACTTCCATTTAAGCCTCCTGTTGGCCATCACATTTTGACCTACCTAAACACAGGAAAATAATTCTCATGCATTTTCTTTTCCTTTGCTTAGGAGAGAGGATGAGGAGGAGTTGACGGTGTCTGCAGCGGCGTCTCTGGTGCCCAGCTCCTCTTACTACAACACCTCAGCTCCCAAAGCTGAGCTCCTGATCAAGATGAAGGACATGCAGGGTCAGCTGGAGGAGCAGGACTCCGAGGACGAGCTGGACATTGACCTGGCCAGTAAAAAGGTGGAATTACAACCAATAAACCAGCATCAAAGCTTCATTCATCATAATAGATGGAACAGAACTATATTGTGTATAGAGGACATCAGATGGGTGGAGGAGAGGACATCAGATGGGTGGGGGGCAGATGTGTTGAATACTGTCTTAAAACTCTACTACAATTCCTGTTCTCATCTTTTACAGCAAGAGCTGATCTCTAGCCTGGCCAAGAAGCTGGATGTGCTGCGAGAGGCAAGGCAGAGCCTGCAGGAAGACATGGAGGACAATGAGACTCTGGGCCGGGAGGTGGAGGCCACGGTGCAGCGACTATGTCAGCCCAAACAGCTGGAAAAGTTCCGCATGTTTGTGGGGGACTTGGACAAAGTGGTGAGTCTGCTGCTCTCACTGTCAGGGAGGCTGGCTCGCGTGGAAAATGCCCTCAACAGCCTGGAGGAGGAGGCTTCACCTGAGGAGAAGGTAACTGCTCTGTGGAACACTAGTAACATCAATGTCTTTTGTCTCATAAGAATGACTAAAGTTCGTCCTTCTTCAGCGAACTCTGACGGAGAAACGCAAGCTCCTGATGAGGCAGCACGAAGACGCCAAGGAGCTGAAGGAGAACCTGGACCGCAGAGAAAGCCTGGTGTCTGGGATCATGGAGGTCCACCTGGATGACGGGAGCTTGGATGACTACCGTCACTTTGTCAAGATGAAGTCAGCCCTCATTATTGAGCAACGGAAACTGGAGGACAAAATCAAACTAGGAGAAGAACAGCTGAAGTGCCTGTTGGACAGTCTGCCGCTGGAGCAAAGATCTCTCTTCTGACAAACAGCAGCAGGACTGAGCTCAGCAGTAGGTGCAACCTGTAGCATTTATCTGCATTTTTACTTTTTGTTTATTCAATATGAAGGTTGTTTTTCATCCAGAAAGACCATCTACTTTTCATGATTCTGCTTTTTTTTAATATGCTGACTTTGCAACAACCACAATAAGAGAACCAGGGCTGTCACTTTTGACCCAAAATGTAAAAAAAAAATCTGAATTTTATTTTATTTTGCAGTCATTTGAGAACCTGTCTATCTCCACCGCATCAAAGCTAAATTCTCTGCATCAATTCAAGTAGTTCTGGGAGACTGTTGTGACATTTAGTTGTTTTGCTGCCATCAGATCTTCTGAATTAATGTTTCTTATTTCTGGATGAAGAGCTTTACAAAATGTAAAACATTTTTACATGACAGTAATGAGCTCCAACCATGAAGGCCTTTGTTCCTGCCCATGCTGCTAACTTAGTGGGGACAGTTGAAGACATGTTTGACCAGACAAATGTGTAGTTTTGCCGTAAAATTAATTCATCCTGGTCTGACAAACTGGTCATTTTCTCTGGATTTTTTTTTTTTTTTTTTTTTTTTACCAGTAATGACTTTGTGCCTGTACAAAAAGAAGGAACTGTTCACTCACTGCTATGTCTTGTTTTTCAGCTGATGAACAAACAGATCAGTTCCCTGCATTTGGTGCATAGTGTTGCAGCTATTGATGCCTCTGTGCCTTGAGTTTGTTCTCTCACTTTTGAACAAAAATAAAAAAAAAACATCAGTGGTCTTAGTCCACGGATTAGTCCACCAGGAGCATTAATACGAGCGGCAAAAGAAAAAAATATTGTGTTGGAAATTAATAAAAGTTCAAAGTGACAGCCCTCTGTGACACAGGTTAATTTCTTTACCCTTTTCAAGCTGATCAAAGGACGACACAGAGAATGTTTGCCTCTGTATATCTTTTAGGTTTAGATCTAACAATTTTGTGAAAAACGACAACAGCAGATGTGGGATCCTAGTCTCCGAACTCTGTTTACTACAATGAGAAATTCACCTTTTTTAGTATTTTAATTTATTCTGTTAAAGAATGTTCCCGGCTGTCTTTTCAAAGATGATTTAATAGCTAAAGAGACACTCACCAAAATTGTCAAAATTGGTGCATCTTTATCCTACAGTGTTTTTTTTTTATTATTATTATTTGCTTCACTTAATTATTTGTGATTCTTAGATGTATTTAACGCTGTTGTGCTGTTTGATAATTTGTAATTATTGCTGGACGTATTTTTTTTTTTAGTAATTTATTATAGCCTTGTTGAAATTCAACAGAAAATTTAAAAAAATTTAAAATTTCCCAGAGTTTTTCCACAACTCTGAGTTCACACGCTCCCTACACCAGCTTTAGTCTGAGGAAGTTATAATCTCAAACTCTGTTTTTCACTCTTGAATGAGTAACATCTATGATTTGTTGTATTTTTATGTGCTTAGTTGAAACTCACTTCATTATGATTAGTGTTTTTTTTTCTGTTCCAAAACTGAGGTGCAGCTGGAGTTTTTTTGTTTTTTTTTTTAAGTATTGCTATTATTATGAAGGTGAAAATCTTAAAGTTAGCACTTTACTGGCTGGTTTGCTCTCCTTAGGGGACACTACATTTCTAATGTGTATTTAAATTAATGACGTGCCTACTATACCCTCTTACGGACGACTGACGACTGACGGCTGGGCTGATGAGGTCGTGACTCCCTTGTACACACTCAGTATACTCCACTCTGTTTGAAGTTTGCTCCTTCACCAGCTTACAAAAAATAAAGATGAAAATGAGAAAATACATGATTGGATGTTTTACCTTTCTTTCATTTATCTTCATCCTCTCATTCATTACTGGACTTCAGGGGCAGCAGTCTCCACGACTGGCACCCAAATCACAAAGCTCCATACTTTCCTTCCTACTAGTACTATTATTTAACTACGATAAATGATGAGTAAAGTATTAAATAAAGGCAAAATGTTCATATGGTTTTAGCATCTTGGAGATAATCTATTAGGGAAAGGATAAGAATAACGATGATATAAATAAAAGTATAATTTGGACAAGTTGGGCAGGCCGGATTGAAACACCAAATGGGCTGCATCCAGTCCCCGGGCCTTAGATTGCCTAGGTCTGATCTGAACGGTGCTATGACCAAAGCGCCTCAGTAGCAAGCTGGTGGACTCGAACCCAAAGCCTTTTGGACCCTAGTCCACTTCCTTAACCACTAGAACACCACTGCTGCTCACTTCTGAAATTAAAAAATAGATACAAATTACAGCATTAGTTGAAAACAGAATTTTTTTCCAACTTCAACTTTAACAGTGTCTTTAAATACTGAAAACTCAATTAATGATAGAAAAAGAAAATAACTGGGATTTAGTTGAAAAGTGCCTTTACTTTTGGTTACGTGATAAAAATGTTTTCTTGCAGATTTGGATGGAAAAAAGTAACAAAACTAATAACTAAAATTTCTAGGATCCAATTCCACCATAACTTCATATTGAAGGAAGTTTCAGCAAACAATGTACTGTAGTTATTTGGGCTCCAGTAAGGTCCCTGTGCCAGACTTTGAACACACCTGCTGCAGACATGTTTATTGCTCTTTTATTGCACCTGTTGTATCAAGGATAATGTGTTGTATTTTTTCCATCGGGTTTGAAACCTGACACCGTTGTCACTACAAACCCTCAGAGACCAGAAGAACATTTCATCGGCACCAAACTGTCAACACACACAGCTGTGTGCAAGTGTTGATCATCTTCACTTATATAGAAAAATAAACACGCAACAAATGTGTTGATTTCAACGGATATTTAATCACAAAGTTGCGCGTCCTTGACAGAAGTCAACCCTGAATTGCTTGTCCAAATGAGTCCAGTCGTGAACAATGACGACATGAATGAATCCAAACCTACGTCAAACCTGTCAATTATTGATCTCTCTGTCAGGAAACTGACTTGTGTTTCTGGCAACAAAGGAGGAAGTGTATTTCTACATTATAATCAAACTCACAGGTGTGGAACAACTCGGAGCGGGCATCAGGTATGACTTCTGTCATTGTTTTTACATTTTATGTTATGAGTTTTAGACACATGTCAGCAATTCCATAGGGAAATATATTAAATTTTACTATTTTGTTGCAATAAATTGCAATAAATATGAATATCCAGGATGTCTAAATATTGCATATTTTTGTTATCAAAGCCTGCCAATCAGATGGTAGTAAGTTTAGTTTTATGTTGACTTAAAGGTGCAATTGTTGTGATCAGAGACTAATCTGATCGGTTCCATAGTGATGACCGTGTCTGTGTGTTTCAGGAAGCTGCATAAGAAAAACCAAGGTGGCGTGAGTTGAGGTCAACATCCAGGAGAAGTGTCTTCAAAGACTTCCTGTCTTGGAAGTGTCTTCTCTTCCCATGAATTCCTTTGCCCATACGGCCCAACCCCAGCTTGTCGCTCTCTGGCTCAGCTGCATAGGCTGGACCCTCACCGCCGTGGCCCTTGGTCTAAACCAGTGGAGGGTCTGGCAGGTGTCTGACAGGGATGTCATCACCTCCGGCCTCGCCTGGGTCGGTCTGTGGAGAGCCTGCTTTAACAGCCACACCACAGTGTCCCCTGGCTCATGGTATACGTACTGCAGGTCCATCGGCCTCACCGAGACCTTTACTCCACCAGAGATTGTGTCAGGACAGATTCTTATGGTCCTCGCCTTTGTTGTGGGGCTTCTTGGAAATACAGGAGGTATTTATGCCCTGAGGAACACCTACTTTGGGTTAGAAGCCAACACACCGGTCCGCTTGTCCTTCTTGGCTGCAGGAGCTTCATGTTTGTTGGCAGCAACAATGTCCCTCATACCTCTGATGTGGAATCTGAGCTCAGTGGTGACCAATCAGACCATCGCGTTTCCACCTGAGTTCCTACTGCCAGCAGCGCCCGATTCGCAGTATGTTGGGTACAGCTTTGGAATCGGTGTCGTGGGAACTGTGCTGATGTTTGTCTCTGGGGTTATTTTCTGCAGATACAAGTTGCCACAGAGACAATCACCTGCAGTCAGACTGTCACTCCAACATGAAGGGAATGGCAGTTTGAGGGGCAAAGAGAACGCAGCGTTTGAGCTTAACGAACACATGTGAACAGTTTGGGAAATAAAGGGAATGAAGGCTGGAACATCTGCAAGTTACTGTACGACTACACAGAAAAATGTGACAACTACTCCACAGTATGGTGACCCGGGTGGTTGTAGAACAGCTGCAGTCTGGTTTAATCCTCCATCCTGAAGTATCTGTACTCCCTTTAGTTTCGAGTAACCTTGAAGGACCTGCTTACTGTAGTTTTATATTATAGTTTTATAGTAGTATTTGTAAATCCTACGTGTTATTGTTAAGTTTATTGACCCCGCTGGGTCAACTAGGTGCAGCTGCAGTTACTCATCAACTTTGCTGATAAGCAGAAAGCATGTGTGATTCTGTGGGCGATGATAAAGGGGTGTGAAGATTAATCTTTTTTGGATCGGTTATCGTTATGTGACCTACATGATCTGAGTGTATCAGAGTGCAGTAAAACGATCTGATGGTTCTGATTTTTGTCCATGGATCGGTTTTCTTCTCTAGGGCCACGCCCACAAATTGACGTTTTGACATAGACGCGAAATTGGCCGCTTCCTCCCACTAAAGCGGCGAGCCAATAGAAACATATATACTGTATATATATTCACACGTCTGTACAGGTTGTGTCACTTACGGTGTGAACTGTGATGGAGGTTGATTTGATTGGAATTCAGGTAGTGGGTATTTATCTGTTCTTAGCAACATGGCAGACAACGTGGACAAAACTTACAGCATTTCTCATTTTAAAATCACTAAAAAATGATTAATTGTATTAAACTAATGTTTGAATGTCAGCTTTTTTAAGAGAGAGGTTTTTACAGCATTACATTTTTTGAAATAAATTTACATCATCCTCATTGTTCACAATCTTGACATGTCGAAATAAGATTTTACCATGTAATACAATTTATTTTTCTAATATATGTTCTCAAAGTGCTTTTATTTGATAAGAAATATGTTTTTTTCTGTTTTGGAAAATGTATAAAAAATCACTCAAGTGAAATGTAAAAAATTAAAATTATGCCAAAAATTCTAAATGTTTTTCTGAAAAGATCTCAAAACACAATAATTTCATTAGAAACATTTAGACAAGATAGACGTCAAAACGGATTTATCAAGATTGAAATTTAATCTTGTCAAAATTTGATGTGATCAACATTGTGAGAAATTCTATTTTTGCTAAAAAAATATTGTATATATTCTTAAACATTTCTTAAGGTTTTTTACTTTAATTGGAAACATGCAGAAAATATAAAATCGAAGAAATCTTTTCAAGTACTTTATTTTAGCTTTCCTCAATCTTGACATGTGAATATAAGATTTTGCCATTACATATCAAATATAACATTTTTTAATTCTCAAAATACTTTTGTCTGATGATGAACATGCAGATAAGATACAAAATTTCACTTTTTTTCATCAAGTGAAATATTTTCATGAAATTTGACTAGTGATCCAACACAGCAAGGGAAATTAGGATTTTGCCATAAAATTCCCAAAAGATTTTTTCAAAGAATTTCTGGAAAGAAAATTACTTTATGTGAAAACTATAGAAAAGATAAAATCTTCCGTCATTTTGTGAGAAACATGCAGAAAAAAAACAACTTTTGAATATTTTTTGAATAAGATTTTACCAAACGATATTTCCAAAACTTTTTTCTCAAACATCCCCTAAAATGTTTTAATCTCCTGAGAAACATGCATAAAAGATACAATTCAAAAATTGTTTTTTCCAGAATATACAGCAACAATTATTCACAACCTTCCCCTGTGAAAAAATAATTTTGCCTTTAATGTCAAAAATTATTTTTTTAAACAATAAAATATAAGTGTTTATATAAATATAATTAAATATATACAGTATATGTGTAATTTGATAACTGTGCAAAAAATAGAATTTTCTTTTCCAAACATCTTCAAGGATTTAAAAATCTGACCAACATGGCATGTGAAATAAGACTTTTGCCAAAAAAATCAAAACACATTTTTAAGGCATATCTCAAAAAATAATTTCTGCAAAAAAATGTAGAAAAGTAAAAATTATAAAATATTTATCAAAACATTTCGAACCAAAATTTTGATTCTGCTAATTAATACCTTTTTTTTTTATCTCAAAATGTTGTTATTTCATAAAAACTTTGAAATTCCTTTTCTCAAACATTTTCATCAGTTTTGACATCTGGCCAACACAGCATACGAAATATGGATTTTTCCAAATAAAAAAAAATCTCAAAAAAATGAGAAACATGCAAAAAAAAATAAATAAAAAATCAGTAATTGTTTTTCCAAAATATTTCATCTGACTTATTTACAACTTTCTCATATAAAATATATTTTGCCTTTTAATACCAAAAATTGCTCTAACAAATCTTAAAATACTGTATTTTGGAAAAATCAAAAAGACTTTTCTCTTCCAAACATTTCATCAATTTTGACATCTGACCAACATGGCACGAGAAATAAAGATTCTTGATAAAACATTCCAAAATATTTTTTTTCATGAAGTTTCTAATTTAAAAAAGACGAACATATTAAAAAGATACAATTTTGTGTAATTTTTTATTTTTCACATTTTTCACATTGTTGCTATGTCAAATTAAGATCATGCCATTAAATAACATTTTTATGAATGCTGTCATTTGTTAAAAAAATGCAGAAAAAATAAATATTTGGAAATTACTTTTCCAACAAATTTTCATTAATTTGACTTATGACCAATTGGGAAATGGGAAATGTCATTTGCCTGAGAAAAAAAAAAAAAAATTACAAATGTTTTAAAAAATCGAGAACCATGCAGAAACAGATTAACTGTTTCTTTTTTCAGAATTATTTTTCTTGTTTCATATTTCATCCTTACTTTTTACAATCTGACATTTGAAAATGAGATGTATGGTACTAATGTCAAATTAACTTGTCTAATTATATCTAAAAATATCTAATTTAAAATTTTGAAAAACATTCTTGAACGGTGTCACAAAATGTATAATCATGCTGACATTTAAAATCAGGATTTTGTCTAAAAGAAATCATTATTTTTTGCCAAAGAAAATCTTATAAATCTTTCACTTGAGCAAAAAAAAAGAAATTATTATAATTTACATGTGGTCCTTGTGATATTTAGAAATGTTTTCTAAAAAATTCCACATTATTCTTCATTTTTATAGGAATCATGCAGAAAAAAATAACATTTTCATAGTCCAAATATTTGGACCCAAAATATTATACACTATCTTTAACATTCTGGACAACTTATATTTTGCCATTAAATACTTAACATATATTTTTTAAACTAAATACAAAACACTCAATTTTAAAAATTAAAATGGTCTTTACAATATATGATCATCAAGACATTTAATTTTAGGTTTTGTGCCGAAAAATTCCAAAAGATCTCGATTAGATTTTCAGGTTTTTAATTTCATTGGGAAGATACAGAAAAGAAAAAATGAAAAAAAAATCATTCTAATCTTTCAAAAATCTTGACGAGCAAATTATTTCTCAGGTATAACTAAAAATATTTTTAATGAAACTTTTACTCAATAATGCTTTCATTTGATGAGAAAAAGTGCAGAAAACAGTAATAATATTTTTTTAATCTACGAGTTTTCCTAATTTTCATGTTCCTTCCTGCAGTTGAATTAATTTGAATTAATCTAAAAATAAATAAAATACAATTTATGAATAACCCATGTTTTCATTATTATTTGATTCACATTTTTACTAAACACAAATGACAGGTTGTGAATTTTTTTTTGTAAAAGTAAAAGTCTAAAATGCTCTAAGTTGATGAGATACATGATGATTTAATATAGGCTACAATTTTGAGAAGTTCCTCTTTAAATATTTGTATCATTACTTTATAATCATGACTTTTGAGAAAACCGAAATTCTCTGGAAACGTCCGTAGCTTCATTTGTGACATAAAAACAGTTTGAATCATCGTGACCTTAACATTTCTCAGGGAATTTGGGAATGACTATAAGATCCATGTTGAACAGTGTGGAGACAAGATAAAATTCAGGATGTCTGATGTGATAAAAGACAATACAATGTTTTTGTCTTAAATATTTTATTAAAAAAAAGCAACACCCACGGCAATAATTTCAAACCACCTGTATCGACATTACTCTCAGCATCATTGTCTCTTCACCATCTTCAGAACTGCTTTATGGCTGTGGTAACAGTAAAGGATGTCTTCAATGGTTGGTGCGTTGATCTCCACCCCCGAGACAGGATGTAGGATGTTGGAGGTGCGTTGTTTATATGACAATTTATCAGCACAAATGAACATTTTGGGAGAATTTTAGGGCTTCACCAGTTTTTATTTTAAACACTAATTTGTGATCACAGCTCCACAGGGACGTAAGAATTCGGTAAAAATAAAAAAAAGATTTAAAAAACAAGCATCATCGCCACAGTTAAACAGGTCAATGTGAAGAAAAGATTTTTACAGATCCTCCTAACAACAGAACCACAGTGTCAGTGAAGACAAAGTCAGACAAATGTGGAACTACAGAATGAAACCCTGTTATAAATAAAAACACGGGAATATATATGGTACATCACTGAAGTAAACTAACACTGAATACAACATATACATGTAGAGTACAATCATTAATAGAGACTTGGAAATCTCCAACATCATTACAAGAACTATTCATCATTGAGCCGAACTATTCATATGGTCAAATCAGTTGGTGTGTTTTATAAGGAGGATAAACATCTAAACAAATACTTATCGTTTGTGGCCGCGCACCAAAGATGTGCTGCCCAGTCCCTTTGAGGGAAAAACTGAAGTTTTATGTTGTCTTATGAAAAAATGTTTAAGGTTGACTTCATTTCTAGAAAAAAAAAACTTGGTGAACTCCCAATTTCTATTTATTTTAAAATCTCTGCACAAGAAATTGTCAAAACTGTGTGGAATAAACATTGTACATCCTCGGACATTTGTAGCTATAACAATACTCCTAAGCTGAGCAAATCCTTTATGCCAACTTTTTTAATACCACATTAATGTCTAACAATTCAGTTTCAATTCCTATTGCTCGGGCAGAAAACACAAACAAGATCTGCCCTTTAAAGTGAGAGATGCACTTATTCCCCGTCTCCCATCACAAATCCTCAACCGTGGAAGACCTGATAAGAGTTTGTTTTGATCCAGATGGTTTGAAAGGCAACAAATAAACATACGTATACATACAAAATAAAATATAAAATGAAAAAAAAAAGATCAAAATATTTCAGAGGGTTTAATTTATCCCAAATCCTCCGGTCTGTTCTTGATAAACCTCGATGGCGTCATCATCTTCCATGCCCAGCTAGAAGAAGGATAAACAACCATCATGAGACAATGGATCCAATTAGTCAAAATAGGCAACAGTTGCACGTGATTGGTATTTGACACTGGATGACAAGAGTTACTGCAAATTCTGATTTCCTTCAGTAACCAGCATATGAAACAATCTGCACTAAATCATAGGGTCTTTAAGTTTAACAACTTTCAAAATGTTCTTCATTACTGGAATCAAGTACTTCACACACACACAGACACACACACACACACACACACACACACACACACACACACACACACACACACACACACACACACACACACACACACACACACACACACACACACACACACACACGATCAGTGTGGATCAAGCAGAAACTTAACTGGAACTCTAACGAGTACACGGCCTTTCCTGGTAAACCCACCACTAGTGCATTATGGGTATTGTGGTCTATTAAGATAACACACTCAGTACAACCTCATCTGTTCTAAAATTCTGTCTCATCCACTGAGCCCAGTGATTGTAAAATCTCACTGTGCCTCAAGCCAAGCATCAAAGCACAATTTCACTGAATCCTGAATGAGTTTAACATTTAACCCATCTCGTAATTACGTAGAAATGTATCACGAAATAATGTGACACTAAGCTTATTTTTTTCCCCTAAATGTGGCAGCAATATGCTTCCGTAATTTATTTCCTCCAGAAATTTAACGTCCAGAAAAGACACCAAAACGACAAACTAAAAAAATACAAACAAATCAAACTGGAGATGTTGTCATCTCCAGTAAGAATTAAGTTATGAATCCACGACTTCTGTAATTCCCTGTTTAGCCTTTAGGTCAAACCATGAGAAAAATATTAAAAGTTTTGTGACTGACAAAAAAGGTTGTAAAAGCGAACCTCTTTTGGCGTTTGATCATCTGCGATTCTCTGTCCTTCAAACAGGAACCGTAGTGTGCACATTGGAACTCCCTGGAACACAAATACAAAGCAGATTTACTAAGAATCTTAACATGAAGACAACAATGACCAACCAGACGGCCCTTCTCTCCTACCTGCCTCTGGCTGTAAGACTGCTTCAGCTTCTTCAGATGCGTTGTCATTTTCACCTTAAAGTGGATTTCACTACTTTCCTGTGAAAATATATTTGAGATGTCTTGTATTAAACTTTAGCACCAACACAAAAGTAATGCAAAAATAAAATAATAATAATAATAATTTTGTGAATTAACACATACCTGTCCCAGGACTTTTAACATGATGTACTCGTCATCCTTTTTCTCCTTGCCTCCTTGGTTGGATGGTTTCGTGTCCTGAAAACATTTTGAAATGTTGAACAAAGCATTTAAACATTAAACCACTTTTTAACAATTCCTGGAGATATTTTACAGTCACTGCTATTGAGGTTTTTTTAAAACCTCATTTTAAAACAACTGTAATTTTCTGCAGTATTGTAATATTTCTCTGGACAGTAAAGAAGCTCTAACACTGGGTGATTGTGCTGCAATGGGCAGAACTCAACACTGTACATTATAAGACACAAACAAATACGTGAAACAGCTCGACAGACAATAGATCAACTTTTCCATCATTAGTGATTCTGGCAAGACAAACAATTTGTTCTTCTATCGGCAGTAGCCAGACTTGTTCTGCCACTTTTGACTGTTTTGGGCATTTTTGTCTACTGTCACCTTCGAAAAGGGAATAAAACAGATGATAAACAGTGTTTTTCTTTTTAACAAATGTTATTGAGAGGTGAAAGTTGGTCACAGAGCTTTAATGGGGCACAATAGTTGTGTTTAACGCTGGTGCAAGCAGAGAGCAGTAGTCCTGCTACAACCTTTACTCTAAATAAGCTTGTTTATAAAACACAGCAGCAAAAATAAAAAGATCAAGAGTAAGAAAAGAAATGAAGGTGGTTGGATTATAATAAATAAGTCAACCAAATGGAGGAAGTATATTGATACAGTACACTGAGATTGAAAGAGTAATTTCTTCAGTTTTCACAGACACTAAACTAGATTATAAAAGAATACAATAATAACTCAGTAGTAGTAATATTGTCATAATCAAATATGATAACAATAATAACTGAGATTGTGACTACTCAACCAGACTGACTACCAACTAAGCTACCACCACTGCTACAGTATATATATTACTGACCTTTTATCTTCTAACATCCACTGTTAACTGTTCTAGGTCTTACATCAACATCCACCCATATTGTTTTTTATTGTATTTGTCTTTATTGTACTTATTGTATTTATCTCTTGTTGCTGTTCAGCTGCTGGAGCCATCATTTTCCCATGTACACTCCCAAGGATTAATAAAGTTGTATCTAACCTATCAATAATTAGACAACACAGACGTTTTAGGAAAAACAAAACCTACATATGTTTAAGTATGCCACACAGTGTTAAATGCCTGTTATTTATGCATTATAGTTCTGACGACTGGTGTAATTCTTAAAAAGAAAAAAAGAAAAAAAAAAAGAATGATTATTATTAGGATTTAAAATCGTCGAAACAACTCCTCACCCATAGGTCCATCCCCCGAAACGCAAGAGGATACACCAGACCCCAATACGATATTATTTTTAATACGATAATATCTGTGTTTTTGATAAAACGGTTTCTCGTAGAGCAGTCTTCAGTTGGAACTTTAAGCCGACAGTCAAGACATTAGCAGCCGATCCACAGGCGAAGCTACGATGTGGTCAGCTGCTGGCCCAGGCCGGGCGTACCGTCCTTCCCAGAAAATTTACTACGTCATTCTCTAATGTGTACGAAAGGAAACGCAAATGTAGTTTAAACCAAGAAGGTACAACTTAATGATCCCAAACAGAAAGTGTTCTAAGCGGAAACATCCGCTACTTTACTAGGCAGCAAAATAGGCAATGGATGCAAAGGGCCTAAAGCCACACGGGTTGTATACGTTCGATAAACACACAAACGCGGTGCGTTTTATGACAACTGGAAGCTTGTTTCACACATTGGCAGTGAGTATATACAATACAACATCTCTACAGTTTAGATCTTACCGTATCAGACATATTTAATTCGCTTTCCGTAAAGAACAGACGACGTCGTTGGAGTTAGCTTCTAGTCGATGTTGTGAGACAGCCACCGGAAGTGATGACAAAAGTAGGTTGTTTCAAAGGAAGACTTTTTTGCGTAAAATCACACGGTTTGTTTTTAACGGTACTGTATTTGTAATAAAGTGTATCCATACACATTTGAGATCCTTGTTTGTATCGGCGATACAAATCGAGAAAAAGGGTGCCTTTAACAACAAAGTCCAACTATATCCATTTTTAACACATTTTATAAAATATCAAAATCAACTTTCTTGTCCGGAATTCAAGAGGATACTGTGATGTCAATTTATTTGAATTGTATATATATATTTATGAAATACCCTTTACCTGGATTTTATTTTTGTAAAAACAATTTTAAGAGATAAAACGTTTTACGTTGGAAGCGTTTATGTGTCATTATTTCCTCAAGTCAGCTGTCTTAACATCATAAGTTGTGTTTTTTTCAGACTTCCCCAAAACAAAAATATTGTCAATTAATTAAAAGTGTATCGTTATTTTCCGGTTCAATGTTGTCAATGTAAAGTACAGTGTTCATTTCATATAGCGAAACCGCTTAAAAACGCTTTGTGCTTTTATTTTGACATGCAGAAACACACAACACCTCCAATGTTGTTCTCAAACATGAACCTCTAACTTCACGAAGCAATTGTGGGAAAACAGCGAGCAAAGCTACAGTGCACCAGCTCGTAAATCGTATCAAAAATGGGAGCCGTTTATTAACTTTATCGTTCTGTGCTGGACAGACACGGAGATATTTGCTGGGAGAAGGCTTTGAATATAATAAAAAAACTACCTTTGTCGTTGAAGCTGTATTGGACTAAGCTGTCAGCAGCAGCAGCCGGGCCTCGTCGTCGCGGCCCAGCAGGACTCGAGTGAAGTTGTGAGCGGGTTGCCAAACTTCTGCTTCCTCTAGCGGCTGTCCGCGGGGCCCGGGGCTCCTGTCACCGGCCCTGTGGATGAGGAAGTGAGAAGGAAATCAAAACGTACTCCCAGGTGAGAACACGGGAAGGCATGTGGTCACAGAGTTGGCGTTTGTTAGCTGAACACTTTAGTTTTTAACAGTCGTGCGTTGATAGACAGGTTTGAATTAGCATTAGCCTTAGCTTGTCAACTTCCCTGGCCTGGACACGAAACTCCACTTCCTTCTGCTGTTCAACTAACGTTTCCTATTGAACAGTGCACTTAGAATATGATTTATTTAGAAGTATGACTGCTCAGGTATCACGTAATTTTACACTTATATGAGACGCGGTGTCAACTTCGCTCGTGTCAAGTATTGGTCAAAATAAACCAACTTAGCTAACGCTAGCAAGTTCATTTAAAGCTAAACAGTCTACAACGGTGTCAGTGCTGGTCTGGTCATAACAGCTCACGTTAGACTGGTTTGTTACTGAGCTCATGTTGACGTTGTAGCCCACTCTGGGCAGTGTGTTTAGTAGAGAGTAGTCGTTTTTGACGTCACGAGGAGACGGTGATCGATCAGTAATCTCCAATCAGCTCCTCATCGGCAAGAGCCATCTTGATTGCACAAGCATTAATTTGCAGTATACATCGAAAACACACTAATTTACTGTCGGGACACAGTCTGGACGGTTTAATGGTTTCAACACGACTTGACACAATTAACCGTATAATGACAGTTAGTGTTGAAGGCACATAGTTGTTGCTGATTAGAGTATGTTTACTATACTGACTCCTAAGGTGTACAATCAAGAATATGATTGGATATTTGAGACATTTCATTTCATTATATTGGCCTTCACTTTGGCCCAGATGCAATGTCTCTGTCTTTGGTGTCAAACTCCAGGGTTCACCTCCTGGATAAGTTCGAATCAAGGTTAGAGCGGTTGACTTCTAGTGGGCTCACCACCTGCAGGAAGGTCCTGTGTGGTGCAGTGTGATTTGGGTGGCAGTTGTGGCAGCTTAACTGTGATGTGACAGGTCATATTTACACTTGTCATATGAGTTCTTTGTTTTGTTCACAAAGCTTGAATATAAGCCATTTTTGTGTAGTCAGTTTGTTAATCTAAAGTTTTTTAAACATTTGGAAAGTTTTTGGTGTGTATAGAGGCACAAGGATGGAGGTAAAAATCTTTATTTGGTCTATTCTTCTGGATGAGGTCATTTTTATATGCACACACACACTTGTTTGAAATGATTCTGTTTCTAAAGCCGTCAGTCAATAGCGTCAGGCCGTTCTGCTCCATCAGTGTCACGTCTAATGTTTATCTTTCTCTGTTGCAGGAGAAAGGAATCCCTTTGATGGGAGAATCCTCTTTCCTGGCCTCCTGGGTCAATCGCTGTTCCACGATGATGGGTGTGTTTTTATGATCTCAGGATAATGTTACTGTCAGGCACTAAGCCAGGTTTGGGTTTGTCGATGGTTTGTAAATGCTTGTTTTTACTACTTTAAAAGCTACTCCGACAATACTGGCTTTAACTCAAGGAGAATGACTAGTTTTATTTACTTATTATTTATTTAACCTTAATGTATTAATTTATTTCACTACATCTTTATTACAAGTCACTGTTTTCCCTGCAGATGAGCAGGAGGCGTTGAACTCCATCATGCAGGACTTGGCCGAACTGCACCGTTCCAGCCGTCCTATGTTCCTGTCCGACTTGGGAAAACCCAAAGTCTCCTCCCCCAAGAACCAGGTGAAGGAGACTGTTTTTCCCCTTTACGTTCGGCGTTGAACTCATTGTTCTGACTTTTTGCTAATTACGCCCCTCAGTTTTTACCTGAATAACTATTTATGACAGACATTCAACTTTTTCTCTGAATTGTAATTGCAATCCATAATTTAATGTGTATTTATTTTGATGTTGCACTCAGTAATGGCAATCTTTTTTTTTTGTTTCTTAAAAGTTCCATTTTATTTTAGTATTGTAAAAATGCAAATGTTTAGCAATGTAGTGTATTTACTTTTAATCAGACTATTCTCACATAGCTTTTCTACTTAGATACATGATCAGAACCAGCAGTCACTGATCAGACTTTTTCTTCTTCCTGTTGTTTTTTTTGGAGCAGAATGACATAAGGGTGAAGTTTGAGTTCAAAGGAGAGAAGAGGTGAGATGTCTCCCAGGTTCCTTACTTTATGCTGATGAAAGTGAAAGGCAGACTTACAGCAGTCGTCTCTTCTGACCTTATCTTTCATCTCCTCTCCAGGATTTTGCAGTTCCCTCGACCCGTCATGTTGGATGACCTCCGGTCAAAAGCTAAGGTGGCTTTTGGTCAGGCCATGGACCTTCACTACAGCAATAATGAGGTGCAAATATACACTTTATAGTCTTAACAATTTAATTTGTTAAATTGCATTCCATGTTTTTAAATGTACCTTTTTTTTGGTAGCTGGTGATTCCACTGACCACTCAGGATGACCTGGACAAAGCCGTGGAGCTGTTGGATCGCAGTGTTCACATGAAGAGCCTTAGGATCCTTCTGGTTCTTCAGATGTCGTCTCAGGTCTGATATGAAAAAAGCCATCTGTGAAGTTTTTGAGTTGAATGTTAAGTGATTAGAGCTTGTATGACTTCAACTTTGTCAGGTTCACTAGTTTGTAGTTTAGCCGACCTCTTGTGGCCATTGTATTTTAAATAAATATTTTTCTGTCAGAATTGTTCCTCCAATATGGACCCGTTGCCTTCTCACGAGCAGCTGGACAACACAGGATTCAGGGTAGCTGACAAGAAGACTATGCTAGCTTTAATAGGTGAGTGACACAAGATAACAAGTAAAAACACACACACACACACACACACACACAGTCACAATTTCACTTGTCTTTTTCCTCATTTTTCTTCCTCATTCTCTAGGTTCACATTCAACAGACCGCAGCTCTCCTCCTCCTGGATACATTCCCGACGCTCTCCAGCAGGTGGCGAGAAACGGTTCTTTTACCAGCATCAACAGCGAAGGAGAATTCATTCCTGAGAGCATGGACCAGGTAGCTTTAAAAGTATGATTTAGGCAACCCCAAAAATGGCGGTAATATTAGGTGCTGAACAAGTAGCGTTTTACATCCGGAAATTTTTGCGTTAAATAATATTTTTTTTTTACCTGTAGATGTTGGACCCCCTGTCAATGAGCAGTCCAGAGAACTCAGCATCTGGAAGTTGTCCTTCTTTAGACAGCCCTCTGGACAGGTCTGTTTGTTTTATTAGCCTAGCTTGTTTTTTTTTCTGTGAACTCTTTTCTACTTTAATGTTCGGTCGTTGTGTATATGAGAATTTTTGTGTTTTTTTTTTCAGTGACTACTCAAAGTCCAGGATGCCTAGAGCACAGAGCTACCCTGACAACCACCAGGACTTTCAAGGTAAACATGGCGTATTAATTGTATGCTGTATATTATATTTTAGTGAGATTTCTTTATAATTTTAAATCTTAGTTCCATTGTTTTTCTTTCCACTCAACAACAACAAACAAGGTTTTAAATCAAGCTAATCTAACGTGGATTGTGTGTTTTAGTTTGAAACACGGATAAGTCATCATCTTTATTTTTCTTGATCTGCAGAATATGATATCCCAGTGTTTGAAAAGTCAGGGAAAGGTGGAACATATCCTCGACGCTACGGCATTCCCTATGGTTTTCAGGACTACAGTGATGGTGAGGCCTGCGATATTGTCGCTTATAAACCGAATGGCAGCTTTGATGTGATTGTTATCGAGCATAGTATTGTTTCAGTCTTTACACAGAACTGTCTCATTTTGCCTCTCGCCTTTTAAGGGAGGAAAACATTTCCCCGCGCTCGGCGAACACAGGTTCACGGCTTCCGCTCGCCTGTCAACTTTAGTCCCACTGAGCAGTCGCCGAGCACCAGCAGCGGCAGCAGTGTCTTCACACCTGACCTGGAAGAAGTCCCAGGCCCCGCCAGACGGCCGCGGAGAGGCAGTGACATCGAGCCTAATCCCACCGTTGCTCCCACTCTGTCTGTCATGGACATTAGTCCACCCAGCCGCTGTGAGTGAATCAACCCCACCACCTGCTTCAAAAAATGTGATTCAAGTGACTCTTTTTTGAGGGCAATATATTGATGTTTGTCACTGGTATCCAGCACCACGTGCTCCAACCAACTGGAGGCTGGGAAAGCTTTTGGGCCAGGGAGCCTTTGGACGAGTCTTTCTCTGTTACGATGCTGACACTGGACGAGAATTAGCGGTCAAACAAGTGCAGTTTGACCCTGAGAGTCCGGAAACAAGCAAGGTGAGAACCTGTTTTTAACTAGTTGTAGAAATGCCAGAGAAACATTTCTCATAGATATAGGAAGTATTCTGATAAATTAAGGACACATCATTGTGCTTTTTGTAACTGTCCACTTCCAGGAGGTGAGCGCGTTGGAGTGTGAGATCCAGCTTCTAAAGAACCTGTGCAATGAGCGGATTGTACAGTATTACGGCTGCCTGCGGGACAGCATGGAAAGAACACTCTCAATTTTTATGGAGTACATGCCTGGAGTGAGTCATAAATTCCCCTCACTGATTTCAACGCCAGACATTCTGAAAGGTTTACTGCTAATATTGGCTGCCGTTCAAAGAAATGCTCTCAAAAATTGTTCTTTTCATTCCTGCCTCGGTCAGGGCTCCATTAAGGACCAGCTAAAATCATATGGAGTGTTGACTGAAAAGGTCACACGCCGTTACACCCGACAGATCCTGGAAGGGGTTTCCTACCTACACAGCAACATGATTGTGCACAGAGACATCAAAGGTTGGGTCAACTATAGTTTATTTTTCTCTTTTGTTTTCAATATTCATGAAGGTTTAAAAGACAAAAAATTAGGGATGTCAGATATTAACATTTAGTTAAAAAAATCTTACCCCCGACCCTCACAGTCATTAGGAATTAGATATCTCAAAAATCTGGCTGAGTAGTGTACCTTAGATTAGCCTTTACAAGTAGTTTACAGACTGGAAAATGTAAACAAATTGACCAGCCTATGGTTTGATCTATAAAGACTAGCCACTAATAATGAAACACTTTTTCTTTAGGAGCAAATATTCTTCGAGACTCTGTTGGCAACGTAAAGCTGGGAGACTTTGGAGCGAGCCGACGGCTCCAGACCATCTGTCTTTCAGGGACCGGCATCAAGTCGGTGACTGGCACACCCTACTGGATGAGCCCAGAAGTGATCAGCGGAGAGGGCTACGGCAGAAAAGCGGACATTTGGTGAGTAGGACTGCCTGAGGGGCAGAGTCTTAGGGAGGCCTTGTTAGACTCGCGGGCCAGGGTCACGGGTCAGTTCAGGATCAGAAAGTATTGTATTCTGGCCAAAAATAACTGGAAGGCATCAGAAAAAAGTAAGTTCTCTTGTCCTCAATCTACATCATGTTCTTGGTTCCCCAGGAGTGTTGGCTGCACTGTGGTGGAGATGCTCACACAACGGCCACCTTGGGCAGAGTTTGAGGCCATGGCGGCCATCTTTAAAATCGCCACCCAGCCCACTAACCCCGTTCTCCCAGCTCACGTGTCGGACCACTGCAGGGAGTTTCTCAAAAAGATCTTTGTCGAGACCAAGCAGCGACCGTCTGCTGATGAGCTTTTGAGGCACATCTTTGTACATTAGTCCAAGATATGACCCTTTTTTTTTTTTTTTTTTTTAAAGAAAAAAAAAACTAGCCCTCCTGCCGAGCTGGGTCCCTGACCCTCATTCCTTTCACCTCTGAGCTGAAACCACATCAGACCAAGTTGATCTGGCTGGATTAATGTTGGGTTGTGTCGGCGGAGGGTTGATGGCACTTTCCTGGGCCTCCATGTCTCTATTTGTATGAGACTGCCATTGATTGATATGACTTTTGATCCTCTGCAAGTTGCACCTTAATTTGTCAAAAAAAAAAAAAAGAAGAGGAGGAGGAGGAGCAGAGACTTCTTCCATCTGCGATTGAAAATAACTGTTTGACAAAAAAATGTCTTCTTTTCTATGTTTGTACGGTTCCTGTTTTTGTCTTCAAACCTTTTGGAGTTGTTGGTGTTGTGGACCTACAGGACGTGTTTCCCCGTCTTGCTGACCTGATCCTTCGAATGTAGTCTCCTGCCAAAAACCCCCAGAGTGACAGAGACGACCTGGGCCCTGCTGCTATTGACAAAACTACACCACAGAGACAGACACTCCCTAAAGAATCCAAACCGTTTTCACCTGCCTTCTGGTCTGGTCAGATGCAAAGTTTTGTCTTTTCTCTTGCTAAAAAAAAACTACCTTCCTTCTTTCTTCACTTTCACCCTGTCCTGGCCCTTTGACGTGTGCCTTTTCCGTTTTGTGGAGAAGTTGGATTTGTTGGAGAACGTTAAAGTAGTTCTCGCACTTGGTCCTAATCAGCTGATCTCCAATCAGAGGTTGTATTTTGTCCATGTTCTGCTTTTTCAAGAGTTTAATGTTGCTTAAACGCAGACCTTTTGATCGGTACTTGTTCTTCCAACAAGGCTGAAGCATTTTATTATTTTGCCAAACGGAAGGATGAGAATTTCCTTGATGAGGCAACGATAGTGCCCAGAATGATCCATATTAGTCGTTTGAATGTCCCAGTTGTGGTTTACAAAGGTCTTTGCAATGGACAGAATGTTTCTTAAGAACCAGTATCATACCTTGTGGTGGTTTTCACCCTCTATCTCTGGATCATTTCAAGCCAAACCAGACTGTTAAAGCACCATCAATAGCTCTAATCTCAGAACTAATCGGAACCTTGGTGTGATGTTGAAACAGCCAAACAAGATTTTAGTGAAACTGAAGCCACAACCTTCCTTCAAAAATGCTGACAAGTTCTGTCAGTCCAGAGCAGCAGAAGAACAGACGAAGAGTTAGAAAAGATCAGATTGACGTCCAACATCTTTGGTTTGAACCAGGGGGTCCCAATAGATAGAGATCTAGACTAAGATATCTAGTTTATATACATAAATATAGAGTTTTTAATCCTGGTAGATCACTTCAGCCTGGTCATTTCAAAAGTAGCTCACAAGACAAAAAAGTGTGGACACCCCTGGTTTGAACTATAGCAAAAATGGACAGCTGTTAATGAGCAGTCACAAAAGATGTGAGACAATTGTAGAAGGACTCTGTTCCTGTCGTCTTGGATTTGAAGAGCAGACAAACATGGGAGTTTGGCCTGAGGTTCGAGCTGCATGGAGCCGTTTTTATTCATCACAGAAATAGTGCAGCTGTCCCAGTGTTCTGTCATTGTTATTGTATCACGTCGTTACTAGGTACTGTAGGTTCACTGTGAAAGTAGTGTGTAGTAAATTCTGCGGCTAACACGTCACCACAGCCTTGAATCCTCTCATCACTTGAATATTGTTTTGCGCTCCTGGTCACCTTCACTCCGAGCATTAGAGAAATTCCATGAACACCACAAACACTCGAGGCTTTTCACGTCCACATTCTGCACTGATGTTGAATCTGCACTCAGTCCCAGTCATCATTCGTAGAGAAAAGGAACTGAAGGGTTACTGTACCTCAAACATCTCAGTTTTCTAGTCAAGTCTATGGTTCCACGCTGGTAGTTCCACGTTGTGAGCTTTTACACCATGTCCCAAAAGTTTATGCACCACAGAAAAAGTCAACTCTGACTGTGAATATGCAACCGAATACATTTATTTATTACACCCTTCAATATGTCGGGGAGAGTGTTTTTTTTTTTAGAGCGAAAGGCTTTGATTTGAGCTGTTTCTTTGTGGTTAGAGCTGGACTGTAGAAGACCTGACTGTTCAGAATACCCCAGCAGTTCTGAATCAGGTTGAAGTCCAGGGAGTTGGGTGACCATTTCAGTTTGTGCTGGTGGCACCACTGCTGAGTTGTACAAGCAGTATGTGCAGGGGCGGCTCGTGGGCCATTTGCTGCCCCGTAGAACGATATTTTGCGGCCCACACTTTGGTGCAAGTTAAATTTCTAATATTATTTTATTAGATTTGTTCTCCACATTTTATGGTAAATCTTATTGTTATGAGCACCCTGATCCACAGTCTCCTTCTTCTGTGATGTATTACACAGAATCTATGGGAAACGCATTATTTTTAACGCATTTTTGCAAAATTTAGTTTGGATTATAACATTCAACAGTAGATCCACCTGAGATAAAGTGATGCCAGTGTTTGATACCCACAGCAGTCCCACTTAAAGTGCATCAGAGTTCTAAAGTAAAAAATAAATAAATAGGCCAGTGTAAACAATAGATATTGGTGACAGTTCTCAGACATCCTGTGAGTTCAGTAGTTTTAAGACCTGGGGATACAGACTGTTGGGTTCAGGTACGTAGGAACCTGTACCTTCTACCTGAAGGCAGCAGTTGTAACAGGTGATATGCAGGATGGTGTCAGTCACAGTGACATTGTTCATGGACAACCAAGAAATCTATAGGTCCATCACAAACTGACTACATTGCGGTGCATGAACGTTTGGGACTTGGTGTCTAAACAGGGCTCCCAGTCATTGACACATCAATGCCAACCTTAACCAACAGAGAACTTCCAGTCAACAGCCTGGCGTTTCTTCACAACCATGGTTTACAACAACTCTATCTGTACCATGACTCCAGAACCAGTGTGGTTAAGAGCTACCTTTACCGTCTGCTTGGTTTTAATCTGTTTCTGCTTGTCATGTCCTGGTGCTTGGATGAAATCACAAGAATTCTGCCTCACGTTTCTATGCGGTACATTTTCTCCTGCGGTTTTGTGCCAGATTAGCAAATCTACAAAGTTAACGTGGACCTTGTTTTTCCATTTTTTTTTTGTCTTGTTATATTGTTATCAGAAAATTATGAAACTGTAGAAGAAATCTAGCAGATTATATGCACATCAGCCTTCGTTCCAAAAAAATAGAGTTTGAGGCTGTGTACAGTTAAATATTCTGGCCCCAGTGGAGAATTAGTAACTGATTTACACTACCATTATGCACTTATGAGATCTCCACTGTTGCTTTTGCCCCCATTCCTTGTCAGCATTTGCTGAGCAGCTCGTTTGGCAATATTTTTCTTTGCACATTTCAAAAGATTTTAAAGTTTTATTTTTACAAAGGTGTGAATGGGCTGGTATTTGTGGTTGTTTTAATAAAACAGTTTTTTTCGTACGATATTCCATCAGATTGTAGACCACCAGTTGGATTAAAAGATTACAGAGGATCAACTCTTTTGGTACAAGTATTTGCTACAGGCACCAAGTTACACACCTGTAATTTTCTTCCATGTCAAAAGCCACTGCTGCCACTTGTCTGTTGGTGTGTGTGTGTGTGTGTGTGATTGTATGTGTGTGTTACTATTGATGTGCATTTACTGCAAAATGTGCAGGTTTGATTCCAGGGCTGTCACTTTTTTTGTTTTTGGTTCAAAGGTTTAGTTAAGCGTGCCTCAGACCATATTTGCCAAAGCATCATTCTTATATATGTTATATATCACCTGCTTGTTCACCTTTCTGTTGCTCACTGACTGTTATGCCTCAGTGCGTGCCTTTGCTGCTCAGTCATTTCACCCCAATGCTTCTGTCGTCAATCAAGTAGAAAAAAATTCACCTTGAAACATTTTTGCCAACAAAATGTTTTGCCTGAATGAATGATACATGTTTCTGTACCAAACACAGAGGCATTTTAATTCTAATCTTTGCTTCTTAGACAATAGGGCTGCTAGTTTATTTAATTTCTTAAGTTATATTGTCTTGCGTTACATCTGTCTTGAAGTGCCCTGGGCCCTGCTTAACTCCAAACACCTTTGTCATCATGATGTTCAGTTGTTGATGTCCTGCTGGACAGATGTAAGTGCCAAGTGACTGAATAGCAAAATATTTAATGTTTAAACGTAGACCATATCAAAGAAATTAAGAGATATATCCACAGGCAGTTGTTTATGATTAATTGGAAAAGATATTTTGCCTCAATAGATTTAAGCTTAAACACATTTTAAGAAGTACATGCATTTACGTATATGCATTTACGTAGAACCCAAAAAAACTTATCATTCTTACTCTTGTGTTGCTCTGTGTCGGCACGGAAGAAACAGACGGCTTCACCCAGACAATTAGAATTACTAGAGTTCACTGCCAGGGAGTTAGTACTGTGTGTTTTGGGGAAATGTATGGGATCGTCATAAGTTTGAGAAAAAGGTGACAGCCCTGTCAGAAACTGCACTTGTTATGCCTTGAGTGTTTCAAGCATCTAACTGTATGGTGTGAGAGCATTAAAATTGTTTTAAAAAAAATTAAATACAAAAAAAAAACATGTACAAATGTATAAAATAAAAAAATGTACCCTTTTTTAAAATAAGAAAAAGAGAGGTAGACTTGTACCCCACATGTTTGGTCTGTGTATTGTAAAAGAAGCCATGTTTATAATTCTGATTGGTTTGTGACCAATACGCCTGTTTATATCAGATCTGTATATCAGTGGTACGCATAATTTTTAATATATATTTTTTATTTTACAGTTTGTTTTTTTTTTATGGGAGATTTTATGCATGGTTGGGTCCTCGTGGACACAGCAGTGCCATCAAACGGTTGCTTTTTTTGCAAGATTACAGAGTATTGCAATGGCATTGTTCATAATTACAATGATTATGACTAAGAAAATGAAAATAATAAAAAAAATATTTATTTCAACTGTTGTGGCTGTTTGTGTTTATTACTTTAAATAAAAACAGCATTGCCTTATAACAACATTGGGCCATAGACAACATTTATAATTTCAAATAGCCTTTATGACACTATCTAATGGTAAAACACTGTCAATGTAGGGAAAAGACAGTATAATGATAATATAAAATATATATATATATTTAATTTGGACAAGTTTGGTTGGCTGTATAAAAGGGTTCAACCAATTGCATCCAGAGGACAATAAGCTTGGTTGGATAAAAAATAAAAGATTGTGAAGATTGTTCTGAAATATATTTTAAAGAAAAGTCTGACATGAGAAAAATGTACAGTTTAGTTACTGTAGAAATGACAAAATCAGCAGATTTAATAGTTCAACATTTCGTCGTAATTTAGAACTATAATTATTGTATATTCTGTGTATTCTAATAGGATTCTAATAAAGATATGGAATAAAGTCATGTAGACAGTACCGCTAGATGGCGCCAAATGTACTATTTGAAATGAGCCACTGGTACAAGATCAAATGTTATGTTTGTTGCAGATTTCATACAGGTTGTCAACTGTTTTGTTAAGTTATACAAAACGCAAATTAAGTATTATGTATATGTATGTATCCGTAATTTCCCGAAGGGTACTCTTGAGGAGTATAATTAAAAGTTCTATCTATCTATTTAGAGCTTGAAATGAAAAAAATATCAATATATCAATTAATAAATCCCACTCACGAAGCTTATTTACATTCTTTATTAACCGCACAGAGAGTAAAGACGTCACACCCATTGCACATGCGCAGTTCAAGTCTCGAGTGGCGGCCATGTTGCTGTAGCGTTATCCAATTGAGAGCGAATCCGGTACAGTACGTAGAGTATCCGCTGTTTCCTGCTTCCTTCTTATTTAAGGGGCGGCAAACAACAATTTTCGTGAGAAGCGACGTTTCCTGTTCAAGGCAGCCATCGGGAGTGGACCGTAAAAACTGTCAGTGTCCCGGGTGAGTCCAGCTTTATGTTGACTATTCTTTAGCTCAAAGTAATACCACAACATACGGGTTACAGTAAATACGGCACCAGCCTGTGATAGCTGTGAGTTTGGGTTCAAAGGAGAAAGTTTCCCCAAACATTTTCTCCCGACGTACTTAAATAAATACATTAAGTATTTTTTCAGGGAATGTCATTGAACAACTCAACTATTAGCATTCGCCAGGGGGTGCAAAAGGCACAGGTAGGAAGATTTTATAGTTAGTAAAATATTTCAGAGCACTGGAAATTTAATTTATTGAGGGGTATTTATCTGCAACAACTTAACGACCAGTCCGTGAAAATAGTACCTGGTAACTGTTAGAAGTTGAGCAAAAATCCTATTACTTTTCCTGTTGCTGTCTGCCAAGTTTATTACTTTATTACTGTGACTCCTTTTAATACTTTGTCAACTTATGTTATAACACTTTTAAATTCTAATGCTATTCAAATGGTATAGTTATTGAGTAAAAAGAAAGGTAAGAAGATCCATGCTTAAAGTTGAGATGTTAATTTTAAGATATGATTTAAAGATATTTTATCATTATCTGTTTAACAAGAAGGTTCCTGACTACAAGCTAGTGCTGTTTGCTGGGCATTTAGCATGGAAACAGGGGGCGGGGGGGCCAGGGGGGGTATGCACAAAACTGGAAGAGCAGGAAAGTTTTATTCCTAAGAAAAACTGCCAACAAGCCAAGGCCTGTTATAGATACTGTATATCTTGGGTAGATACTAGTATTCCATGTCTGAGACCTATACTATGGGGATTTCTGATACATATCTGTCTTTCATACCCGTCCACAGGTTTGTCTGATCCTTGTCTCTAAATGAACCACATTTTTGTCTATGGCACCTTGAAGAAAGGTCAGCCAAATTACTTCCGTATGCAGGATAAAACCAATGGCAAGGCTGAGCTTGTCGCTTTAGCGCTTACCACTGAGAAATACCCTCTGGTGGTTGCCTCAAAGTACAACGTCCCATACCTCCTCAACATCCCGGGCCAAGGTCACAGAATCCATGGGGAAATCTACAAGGTGGATGAGAAGATGATGACATTTCTGGACGACTTTGAAAGAGTCCCCACCATGTACCAGCGTACTCTGGTCAACCTGGAGGTGAAGGAATGGGTGGGGCAGGAGGAGGGCGGACAAGCACCGTCACCAGGCACCATCACAGAGGCCTTTTTATACAGTACCTCCACCTATGAGTCCGACTGGCCGTCACTGCCATTTCTTGATAACTACAACTCCTTTGGCGACCATGGACTGCAATACGTAGAAAGAGAAGCGCGAGATTGAGACGTTCCATTGTCAGATTTCAGTCGGGCTGATCAATTATCTCAAGTTTTTTTTTTTTTTTTTTTGTTGCAACACTTATTTTCTCAGGGAACACAATACGACATGCTGTTTTAAAATCCTTGTTTTGTTAGTTTTTTTTTTTTAGAAAAATTATTGAAATTGTAACTGTATTTCTATTTCTGACTGGCCTGCATGCAGTCCAGATTAGAAAAAAGAAAATGCAGATTCAATTGATTTTTATAAGTGAGTCTCCTCTCACTCCTCTACTTTTACATATTGATCTCGTCTTCGACTGCTTCGCTTGTACTGTATCAATACAAAATGTGAACGCTCAAAGTGATTTACAAACACTCACACAATGTGAATTAAAATACAAAATTTGTTCATTATTTGCTTTGTTTTTCTTTCTAAAATTCCAAATCCACCAGCCTTTGTTTAAGTCTCAGAGAAAGGTTTTGAAACTTGGTGAGAGAGAGAGTAAAAAACACATTCTTTTATAGATTTTATTTCTTGAAGTCAGATTTAAAAGAGGAAAAAAAGTGTCTTTGGGCAGTGAACCATTAAAATCTCTGTTGGCACCAGAAACCTATTAAAAGGCCTTTTTTTTTCTTTTGAGAAAAGTTGAGCTGAGACAGAAACAACAGATTTCACAGTGTATCAAATTACTGTACAAAGAAGAAAACATTTTACATTTCTTTCCATTTAAATGGATTCCAAACTAGAAAACATGAAAGTTTTCATATTCTTACTGGGCCGTGGTTAGAACAGACTTGGCGCAAGTGTGTTTCTTAAATTCCAGCTCAGTTTTACCCTTAAAAACCTGCAAGCAAAGTTAAGGAAACAGAAGAACCTTCCTTTGATGCCATTGGTTTCATTAGTTTGTGTTTGTGAAAATCACTTTATGGCTGTATGTTTCATAAAAAGATAACTTCTGGGTGTGAAGCTTGTGTTGCCTTTTGCTGCGATCTCTGGAGTTGTGTATGTGTGTAAGTGTGTGACGGTGCAAAAGGCCTAGAGTGTGTCCACCAATCAGAGGTGAGAAGCCAGTGTTTACTCCAGTCCACTGTCTGTGCAATGTGATAAGGTGATTGTTAAGGCATTGATCCCCTTTAGTGACCAGTCTGAAGTCAGCAGAGGAAGAAGGAAGAAGAAGGAGGAGTGAAGCTGGAGCACCTTCTTCAGTAAAGATCTTTTCTCGAGCTGGACACAGTATGACTGGAGGAGCAGGTGGCGCTGCGGATCACCTCCATCCACCTGGAGATGAAGAAACAAAGGTTTTTAAAAGTTCTCGAAAGTGAGAAATGAGGATGTACACGTAGAAAATAATATTACATCACTTTTGTTTACAATTTCTGGTTATCTAATGCGTGATACTATTACTATTTAGGTAAAAAATAAAATAAAAATACAATGTGAAAAGTACAACATGAAAACATGGAATGCCTAAAAACATTAAGTGATTTAGTTACATTCAAGAGACCATGGAAAATTACTTGATTTCTCACAAGTAATTTTTACTTGTAAGTTTGACACGCAAGCCAGGATTGGTCCTAAAATTGGACACAGGTCCGAGTCCAGAGCAGAAAGTTGGACTGTTCCTTTCAAATAAGATGAACGGCATGTAACAGTCATGTATAAAACCTCAAATCCTACATTTACATACCCTTTATGTTGTCAACAAATGCAAAAAGCAGAAGTATAAAGAAAATATAAATAATTTATTAAAATTGGACAAGGTTGGTGGGCCGCATTAAAAAGCTCAACGCGCCTCATCCGGCCCCTGGGCCTTAGTTTGCCCATGCCTGTCTCATGAGCTGTTTTTTGTTATCATATTTGTCCAATGAGAAAAAAACTCACCTTTCAAAGGTGTACTCGCTCTCTGATCTGAAGTAGTACACGTGGGACTTGAAGTGGAGTTTGAAGACGTAGTCTTTGTGGATGTTCTCCGACTCTGAGGGGACTGTGACAGAGTAGCCCAGCAGGGGGAGACTGGCCAGAGGGTAGTCGTCCTGCATGTCAGCAGAGAGACGTCAGATCACGATAGAGAGACACTCACTAACACACACACTAACACACACTCGAGCTCGTCCCTGTGAGTCCCACCTGGTGTGTCTTGTAGAAGAAGAGGCTGAAGTTGGTGAAGACCACCCATAGCTTCTGCCAGCCATTACTGTTCTTGAACTTTCTCAGCAGGTTCCCAGACAGCTGGTTCTGGAGAGATGGAACATGTTATAATAAAGTTGAATTTACAATTTTAACTGTCTTTAATTTAATCTTTCAGACTGCTATGGTTTGTATCACGTTTGCTGATTTTTTTTGTCAATATTTTGCATCAACAGCAAAAGTGTTTTTCTTGCAGTTATTCAGAGAAAACTTTTTTATTTTCATTTCTTTTCTCCCCTATGATGCTGAAAATACATTTGATGAAGTTTTTGTTTTCATTCAGACGAGTGCTCAAAATATAAATGTTCTTCTTCGGGCATTTATTTCCTCCTCAGTAGATGAGGCCACTTTCAGTACCTCTCCACTCCTGCAGGTGTCACTAAAGGAAAGGCTGTGAATATCCACACAGGAAGAAACATGGCAGCTTTGTCACTTCAAAGACCAAACCATGTCCTTTTTTGCAATGTAAGACAGAAGACAGGAGGACACTGGGTGGAAAAGACTGGACAACAATGGAGGAGAAGAAGAAGAAACTGGAAGACGTAAACACAAACATAAGACAGGTGAGTCACCAGGACAGAAAAGACACACTGGACATCAACAGATGACAGGACGGCAAAACCAGAGGACAGGAGGTGGAGGTGCAGCCAGGAGACCTGTGTACCTCTACAGCAATACTGAAGTCCACCATGGACACGCTGGTGTTACGGTGCCAACAGACGTGCACAGTGGTGTTTCCACGGTGACCCTGACGCTCCAGGGACGAGCGTGAGCCACAGAGCTCCTCCTCTGACTCCTGCTCCACAGCTGCGTCGTCCTGAAGTTCTGCAAATGACATAAGTGAAAATACATAATGAAATGTATTTTTATTTCTACTTTACGCAAAAGTGAAACATTCTCCCGTAGAGGAAGTAGAGGGCGCTCTCACTGTTGTCAGAGAAGCTGGTGGAGAGCAGGTCTGTGCTGGGGCTGCTGCTCTGTTCAGCCAGGTCAATGGCCATTCTGATATCCTCCACCCACCGCTCCATCTCTGATGCACAGCTGGACACAGATAAATGTTCAATTAAATCTGTCACCAATTCATTTGAGAAAACAAACTAACAAAAAATGAGAATAATAAACAACAGTGACATTTCCTTTCTAAGTGTTACCTGGCTGCCACCACCACTGACTGACGGTGTCCAGAAAGGGTGAAGGAGTGAGGGACTCCCCATTCCTCCTCACTCTCTCTGATCTGCAGTGGAAAACAGAGAGATGTTTACTTACCAGGTACATTTTAACATTTTCCAAAACATTTATGATAATTCAATCAAATCACATTAATGGTTCTGCCACTTTTAGTTCTTTATTTCATTAAAAAACGTACTAAAACTTAAAAAAAGTGTGGAGCTGTACAACCCAAAGCTGGTAAACTCTTTAAAAATCCAGAAAGCATTTACAGTTTGGTAAAACATCTGTAAAATAAGATTTTTTTTTTTTTAGGACATGAAAAGGTCATGATATATACTGTCCACACTGTGGCGCTGTGAGTATTTGGCAAGATGTTAATATTTCTATAATGCTGTGATTCTGTACCTTGGTAAAATTGTAGGATGACACTTGTAAACAATAATGGAAAATAATTCATTTTTTACTTCAGTGTACTTCCAGTAGATGGCAGCAGATAGCTATTTATGCTTATAATATTTTGTATTTTACTCAAGCCATGTGGTTTGTGTTGGTAGGTGGATTAGATGGTGTTGATAAAAATAGGAAACCATGGTTTCTGTCATGTTTAACAGAGAAATAGATTTTTTTAACTAGTTTTCAAAGTAATGGTCACTACTATGTACCGTCATGCCGTAGAGAGGCAGCTGTCCGTGAACTTTGAACTGGTTGGACGCCGTCATCCCTCGACTGGTGTAGACCAAGGAGTCACTGAACTGTGGAAAGAGGAACAAAAATAACGACACGTTCAGATTCCTCAACTTTATTTTATTTTGGAGTTTCCTTTTAAAGAACATACCAGAAAGAACATCCTCTGCTGAAGACCCTTCCCTGAGAGTTTACTGAGACAGCCCAGTCTGATGAACTCCTGTCAAAGAACAGACGTCCAAGGAGACAGTGAGGACTATTTATTCTTTTTCCCACATTCTTAAAAATGTTAGGTCAAAGGTCGTACCCTGCCGCGTATTGCGAGGTTGTCCACGCCCATCAGGTCCTTGTTGAGCTCCAGGAGTTTCTGGAAGTTCTCCATCTTCATCATAGTGCCCTGGAGCTGGAGCACCATCTCAGAGATGTCTGCCAAAGCCGCTGAACAGGACAAAAAGACACATTGTGGTCACATTGGTACTGGTACTGTACCAGGGGAGGTCCAGGGTCTAGGGTGGTGCTGCACCTCTGGAGTCCCTGAAGTCGTTGTGAGTGGGTGGGTAGTGTTTGCAGAGCCTCTCCAGGATGAGCTTGTAGTGCAGCAGCCGATGAAGAGGTCGGAGCAGGAAGATGTTGAAGGACAGGTAACAAACCTTCTGCTGCTCGAAGTCTCGACACACGGCCTCCACCTTACGATTGGATCTGAAGTCGACGACAGGAAGGAAAAAATACAGGTCAGAAGAACTTGGACAGGAAGTGGGTGGAAGGAGGTCCACATCCACTGACCTGCAGGCACGTTCCAGTTCCACCAGACACTCTGAATGTTTCTGTAGATGAACCGTCAGCTGCTACAGAAACAAAAGACATGAGACAGATTTACTGAAGAGATGGAAACTGAAGGTTCAGAGAAGGAGAAGATATATCTGTGTTTGGAGATGTATTTACCCTGAGACCCTGGATGTTCTTCAGTAGAACATCAGCGATGCGCTGATAGTCTCCTTTAATGTGGGCGTTAGAGCGCCCCTCCCTGTGGGTCACACACGGCAACATTCAGAATGCATTTCCGCGCAACGCAATTGCAACAGCCCACCACTAGATGTCAGTCTGGAGCCAAGGTCCTCACACACCAAATGGAAAATCATGACTCAAATTCCCATCATAACAATTTGACTTCTTGGATGTATTCCAAGAAAAAAATGCGCGTGTATTTCTATGTGTGCGTGGGCGCGCGCACATGCGCGTGTGATGCATTAAATTACACAACAAACTGAAATGATTCACACAGAAGGAAAGAAGAGACTATTTTAGTCTCTGCTTTGGCCTCATCAAATTATTAATTAGAAATGCACTGGAAATGATCATAGGTGGAACATGGGAAAATATCAACATCAATTTATATAAATAAACGGATCATAATGTATTTTGTGAACTAACAAATTCTTTTTTTTGTAAATAAAAAAAAAATCTTTGGAACCACTGGAGACCAAATACTATTCTTCACAGTAAGAGGCAGAAATACTGACCACTGTGCCAGACGCTGCTCCACCTCTTTGAGGAATCCCTGGTGGAACCTCTGGACGGGTTCATAGTTGGTGGAGAACAGGTTGTGAACAGACTCTGGGAACGTCTCCTCTTTAGCCACAAAACTCAGGAAGGACTGTTAATGGAAGGGTGCACCAGACACACACACACACACACACACACAAACACACACACACGCAGAGGGTTGATGAGCTGCGTTTAAAAATATATCTTAGCCTTCTTCAGCTGTGAGATGTCTCTATGAGGAGCAATCACCAGAGGACACTACAGTACACTGTTTCTAAATGTGCGTTTGCCTTTTTGATCCATGTGTCCACATGGATTTTATTCTTTTTGCATAGTTTTCTAGCTCTTTTAACCATTTTATCCTTTGTCTTTTTGGCAACTTTTTGCTGTCATGTCTCCCTGTAATCCCTGTCCTTATTCTCTAGACTTTCTATTATTCTGCCTCCTTATGTTAAACCACATTTGGCTTATTTTATCACCAACATTCATCTTCATCCTCTTTTACGTTTCCAAATCTCAGGGGCAGCAGTCTCCACGACTGCCACTCAAATCACACTGCACCATAGTAATTATTTGTTTCCAAAGGGTTTTTCCCATCAGTATAAATGACCTGGTTTCCTATGGTAAATACATTCATACTCTGAAAACAAACACAGGGAAATAATCACTGGTAAAATGTAAGTTCAGGTCAAACAAGTCGTGTTTAATTAACCCTGACAGAACTGATGACTCGACTACATTCTCACCCTGAGGTTGAGGACAGTGTGTTGAGAAAGACTGGTCCAATTTGAGAGTCTGCCCTTAAGGTAAATAACCAACCATTATGATAGTTAGTGTAAAAATGAAGGTTTACACAGCTGTTCACCGGATCAACCTCAGACGGGGGAGGGCAGGGAGGGGTGGGGGAGGCGGGGGAGGCCTAACACTGACTAAGAAGATTTCAGCAGCAGCAGAGAGAAAACTGAAGGGGTGAGGCCTCTGAGGTGGTGGCCAAAGAAAATATTTAAAAGATTTTTAAAAGGAAAGCACTGGCACACGCCCTGCAGTCACATCAAAGAGAGTCTACTGTGGAGAAGAGGAGACGAGGAGGGGAGAGAGGAGAGGAGAGAAGAGAGGGGAGAGACGAGAGAGAGGAGAGAGGGGAGAGAAGAGAGGGGAGAGAGGGGACAGAAGAGAGAGGAGAGATGAGAGAAAAGAGAAGACAGACACGAGCAGAGAGAGGAGAGACAAGAGGGGAGACAGGGGAGACAGGGGAGACGGGAGAGAGGTGAGAGGAGAGAGGAGAGAAGAGAGAGGAGAGATGAGAGAAAAGAGAAGACAGACGAGAGCAGAGAGAGGAGAGACAAGAGGGGAGAGAGGGGGAGAAGGGAGACAAGAGAGGAGAAAGAAGAGAGAGGAGAAAAGAGAGAGGAGAGAGAACAGAGAGGGGAGACGGGAGAGAGGAGAGAGGAGAGAGGAGAGAGGAGAGAAGAGAGAGGAGAGATGAGAGAAAAGAGAAGACAGACGAGAGCAGAGAGAGGAGAGACAAGAGGGGAGAGAGGGAGGAGAGGAGAGACAAGAGGGGAAAGAGGGGGGAGAAGAGAGACAAGAGAGGAGAAAGAAGAGAGAGGAGAAAAGAGAGAGGAGAGAGAACAGAGAGGGGAGACGGGAGAGAGGAGAGAGGAGAGAGGAGAGAAGAGAGAGGAGAGATGAGAGAAAAGAGAAGACAGACGAGAGCAGAGAGAGGAGAGACAAGAGGGGAGAGAGGGGGAGAAGGGAGACAAGAGAGGAGAAAGAAGAGAGAGGAGAAAAGAGAGAGGAGAGAAGACAGAGGAGAGGAGAGAGAACAGAGTGAGGAGAGAAGAGAGAAGAAAGAAGAGAGAGGAGAGAGGACAGAGAAGAAAAGAAAGAGGTTAGAAGAAAGAGGAGAGGGGACAGAGGAGAGAGAAGAGTGGACAGGCCCAATGTCCTGTGTCCTCACCTCTGTGATGACTTGAATGTCTTTGAGGTAAGTCCTCTCTGTGGTCAACAGCTCCTTGGCTATGAAGTAGGCCTTGTCTGTGGGAAACTTCTGGACACAAAGCACAAGACTGATCCAAGAGTCCGTGTGAAACATCAGTGTTTCTTCAGGACAGCGACCGCTCTGACATCTCACCTTCCTCCTGGCCTCCTCCTCCTCCTCATTGCGAACGTAGCCCGCCTCTGTCAGCAGTGGACTGGTGAGAGGAGACACCGGACGAAACTCTGGACTCTGGGTCGGAGGTGTGACGCCAGAGGTGTGGTTGCCCTCTCCGTTTACCGAACCGTTACCGTTGACCACAGAACGAGGACTTCCCTGGACAGAGTCTTCAGAGCCTGGACTTCCTGTGGAAAGAGAGAGAAAAGACGGAAAACGGTAGAAAAAATGGGAAGAGGACAAGAACCAGTGGAACAAAAAGTAGGAAAGAAGAGATGGGACAAGAGGGAAAGGATGGATGGAGTTAAGATGGAACCTAGATGGAAAATGACTTCATGAATTCACTGATACAGACATTTTCTATTCTCTGAACCAATGAAAACTGACAACATTTACTCAATAATTAAATAAAAAAAAAATCCTACAACCAAAGTGGAAGTGACACCAAAACAAGGAGCAGTGATGATCAAACAAACACCCAAAACTACTGCCCCACGTATAAGGATCTGTCTTTACTTTGTCAATTTTCATGCATGAAAGGAGTAAAAATGATAGAAGAAAGAAAGAAAGGGGAATATATTAGTTGATGAATGTTACACTGCAACCAATCAATACCCCTAAATTATACAGAATTCTCCCTATAATTTTTTTTTTCTGAATTATTCCTAATCACAGAAAGTTACAGTAGGTACATCATTAGTTAACTAAAGAAACTATTGAACATGCATAGAATTTAGATTTTTTTTCACATAACTGCTTTAATACAGAGCAAGTAACACAATATGTTTGAAGTACTGATGAAAAAGAAACAGTGAAGCTCAAACAAATCAACATCCAAGCAAGATTTTGAGCTTCATCAACTGAACTTTCACCACATCTTAATGCTCGTCTCTGAACAACAGCTGGAATAGATGGAAAGACCAAAACTGCCAAGAAGACACCTCAAAATCAGACAACGTCAGTGGTCAGTATGTCTATGATAGGACTGAGTCCAGTCCAGTCCAGTCCAGTCCAGTCCAGACGACCACCAGATCCACCAAACAATTACTTTCTGTGTGAAACCTGGGCCTATTTAGTTGAACACCAGTATGAAATAATTACAGGAATTGAAGAAAGACACATGTATCTTTTTAACAGCTTTTGGAAATCTGTTACTAGACAACAACAAATAAACCACGCCCCCTTCATGTGACCATTCAGTCTTAGGTACCAAAATTCATTATTTGGGTGGTGAACCCACAGGAAGTGATGTGGGACTGGAGTGGCTACCGGACAGTTGGGGGAATCCCTTTGGACCCAAGTCTGACCTCCTCAACTGCTAAACCACCACTGCCTCCACCAACACTTTGAGAATTTCTTTGCAAAAATCCTTGCTCTGTACAAAAGCATAGATGACAATTAACTTTTAGTTCCAATCAGCATGAACACCACTACATCTAGACCCCACTACAGAGGTTTACTACAAGGTACTAGGTTCTGACCGTATACTTGCCCAGGTGCAAAGTTCCAAACAGGATCGTGGGTAAAAAAAAAAAAAAACCACGGCAACGACTGAGTGAAGACCTGTGACGACCAACGCTTTAAAGAAACCCAGACATCACACAGTAGACAACTACAAAACTACTACGACAAAATATATCACAAAACACAAAATGACAACAGACAACTCACTACAGTCTAACTACAACCACACAAAGGATGGATGGGAGGGTGGGGTCGGTGGGAGACACCAGGATAATGGTTCCCTGCCAGTGAAAATCCCAGAGTCCCTTTTCTTCCAGCAAACAAGTTGTATTTTATTGACACTAGTGAACACAATCATATACAGTGTGTTAGGAGATGAAGTGACAAAACTGAGAAGATCAGGTGAGAGAGGTGAAAGTCATCAGACGACAGACTGAGCAGGAAAAAGTGTCAGAAAAAAAAAATACCAAAAAAAAAAAAGATTAAACCAGTGCATTTGAAGATCAGTGGATTGGAATCATGCAGGTCTTTTAGCAGGTACCAGTGCAAAACAGCCATGAAGCAGAGATGAGCTTTGAAAAAGCAAATCAGTTTCTCAGTCAAACATTCCGTGGTAAGAGGACGAGCTGGTCATGTCTCCAGCAGAGGACAACGCAACTGAATTAAAATATAAAACCTGCGCCCTATGATCAGGTGCACGTTATGTGTGTGTTTAATATAGTGATGGCACAAAACTGAGACTGTGCCTTTTAGTTTGCTGAGCCTTATGGTCGTGAAAATACGGTGAGCATCATGCTGTAGCAGGAGAACAAAAAGTCAGCAGTCATTTGTTAAAAACAGAATGGACCAAACACTGACCAGCATTGTTTCAAGCAGCCAGGGTTCAAAAAGGAGAAAATATGTACGTAGGATGTGACCACTTTTGTTCTGCCTGCTTTAAGACCATTTACACTCCAAAAAAATACAAAAAGAATTTACACTTTTTTTAGTCTGTTTCTACACAGTGCATGGAAATTTAAACATAAAGGAAACAGCATGTTTCAAGTGCAATCTGGAGACAAGCAGTGAGACGAAATATGGAGACAAACTCAACTCCAGGACTCAAGTATTTAGTGTACGTGTTCAATGTTTGCGTTTCTTCCTTCTCCTGACTACAACCCTTACATGACTTCAATAGACCTTTTATTTTCACCTGGACACACCTGCATTATTGACTTTTGTCCGCTGACCTTCACTGACATCCTCTGTGTCGTCCACCAGTCCTGGAGTTGAGCTGATCTCCGCTTCACACAAAAACCCAAACCCAACACACAAACAGGGTCTCCATGTTTTAAAAGGACAGGACGCAGTGCAGTGAAACCCGTGCAGAGATCCAGTCTAGGATTTATTACAGTTGAATTGGTGGTTTCACTGCAGATAAGCTTTTTAAAACCAGAGAAACAGCAGATGAAGCTGATGCAGAGCAGAATCACAGAAAATAAAGAACCTGGTTATTTAACATGCATTAAAAGTTCAGAAACAGAAAAACAGAGGAAGGAAATTGAATCACAGCAAAGAGAAAGAAAAGACCCAGCATGCTGGAAAAAAACATTTAGTTTCAGGAAGGAGCAGCAGATTTGTAGAAACTTCAGGATCAACTCTAACTCAAAAGTCTCAAAGCTCAAGACTTTGACACAATTCAATGCCAAGATTAGTGAGTGGTGCCTTCAACTGTGTCGAGGACAGTGAATATTAAATAAATATTAAGTCCAAACAACCTAATAATAACGTTTTACCTCAATGTGGTGAATGTATAATTTCAGATATTTTAATTTACCAATAATTGTCCTAATTGAGCCGATTACTCTTTTTTTTTTGGAGACTGACATTTGGAGCATATAACTTATAACTATAAGTTTGTCTTAAAAAATTCTCTCAAACTGTCACTGCAAGATCAACACTTATTACACTTTACTCTATTCTGGTATATAACGTTTGTGATTGTGTAAATAGTAACATCGTAGGGTAACTACAATGTTGTGTTGCAAAAACAAAAAAAAAATAAAAAATTGTTAGAATGTGTTATTATGCATTCTTATTCACTGAATTATTTTCTTGCATTAGAAACATTTTTGCTGCTTGTAAATGTAACAATTATTAATAAAACATTTTTGTGAGCAAGTGTGAAATGTGTGTTGACTGTTTCCATGATGCCCAAAAAAGATTTTTAAAAAAAAGTGTTCCTTTTTTTGTCATGTGAGTGTGTGCAGGATCAGCAAACGACAGTGATGAGGATGACAGAGCAAAATAATTCAATAAAATAAACTCCAGAACAGGAGAGCAAGCAGCAGCCAGGGTTTGGGAGCAGTTGTTTCTCTGTTGACGTGCAGTGGCAGTCGATGCCAAGTGTCGAGCCAAGCAAAGCAAACATCTGTGGGTGGTCACAGGAGGACGGATGGGTAACTGACGGCTTCTCGTGTGCAAAAAGTAGGAAATAAAACCGAGTGCAACAAGGATTGGAGAGTAGAAAAAAGTACAAGATAAGGGAATTATAAATAACCCTCTGTAGAAATCTATTAGAAAAGTTATGGTTTTACACTAAAAACACACAAACACAACACAGAGCTGGACCAACAACAAGTACATGGACGAAGGGAAAAAAATGAAAGTGCTCTAAAGAAAGAAAGAAAGAAAGGAGGCCCGTGTCTCCTGCACAAACTTCCTCCAACACATAAACATGACGTCTACGAGACTGATGTATTACTGTACAAGAACGAAAACGCAGAAACAACCGCTAAATCAATGTACGTCTGCACGAAACCCATGTACGACTTCTTCATTGCACGATTCAGTTGCAATCAAACGTTTTTAAAATGCAGATTAAGTGAGAGTTTAAAACAAGAGTCAAACTCCATCAGTCCAGAGGCCAGGATTAAAACACAGTCTAAGCTACGGATCAACTGCCAGGTCCCACAGAGCCTGGACACGAAGGCCAGTGTGCATTATGGGAGTCGTAGTTCATTGCAATCACACAGAAATTGTGAATTGTTCACCCTGCACATGTTATACACACGTAATTCAGGATAATAGAGAAGGTAGTGAACTGTAACATTTAACATTTGTGGTTCAGCACAAGATGGAGCTGCATTATTTACATGCGCATTCAGCAGCAGCTTCCATCCTCGGAAGCTTCTTCTTCTTCACACTACAGGGATTTCTACTGACGCACTGAAAGGCTCACAGATGACAGAGTACAGATGGTGATCAGGCTGCAATCACTCACTTGGCCAAAGAGGTTAACAGATGTCTGGTCCTGGCAAAGACCAGCTCTGTTTCCATGTTTACTCTTCTAATATCTTTTTACCAAATGTTTTGAATTGAGCTCCAGGTTTTATGTCTTTTGAGCAGAATTGTACGAAACAGTTTGAGTTGAAAATCAACTATGTGCTGCAGACTCTTGATCTTTTCTCCTACTGACAATAATCCTAGATTAGACTTTAAGGATATTTGACTGTTTTAAAGCCTTTCTAGTGCACGAGACAACAGTCTAATACTAAGAGTAGACGCAACATTCAGGGACATCTAAAATTCACTTTACAACTTCAAGAACTTTCTATAGAATCACAAGACAAAAAAACATATTTCCTTCATTTACAAAACAACCAACATTAAACCACAACTTCTCCCAAATATAATACTATAAAATACTCTATGTTTGCTACAAAATCTACGCTCTTATTTGAGGTTATGGCACATTGTAAAAAAAAGTGTCTTCCTGTCTCCCATCACTACTGAAGCCAAACTGTTTAACAGCTTCAACCCTTTCAACTGCCGTTATTATTAAAAGTTAATGAGAGACTTTAGTCATGGTAGTTAAATAGTTTGTTCTTCGGAGCTAGCTAATACTGTATCTAAAAGTGGAGTTAAAAAGGTTTCCAAAATTCCTTGCTCTTAAAAATTTCCAAAATTGCCACATTACCAAATTGGTAAGAAAAAATTGGTTAAAATGTTATATATAAAATTATATTAAAAAGATATCATGCAATGCAATTACATGATGACAATTTATCATGTAATTAATTATTTGATGCTCAGCAACTTTAAGCTAATTCCCTCCAGCTCAACAACTGAACACGCGTCCACTTACGTCCTCCTCATTAAAGCGGTAACACCTCTGTTCCTCCACTATGTGGTGCACTCCCAGATCCAGCGGCAGGCCACCCAGGGGAAAGTTGCTGTTCTTTAACGGAGACGAATTGTCAACGTTACCGTTCACGGAATTTAGAGAACTGAGGACAGCAGGGTTGCCGTACATTAAGGGCTGGGCGAACGTGCTACTGCCCACGTCGGACTCGGTATCACTTGTGTCCGAGCCGCTGCTCGAGGACCCGTCTATCATCTGGACTGATTGGTTGGCATCGCTGTGATGACTGGGTTTTCTTTGTGGGCCGAACAGGTGCTTCGGAGTTTCTGGTTTTGTCAAACCAGAAATCCCGAGGTTTCCCGCGTGATTGCCGTTAGTTCCGAACATTCTACGCTCCACTGGGGCAGAAGATGGAGCTTGGGCGTAGTGGCCCAAACGGCCAGGGTCGCGATGGTGGATCGGAGTGGATGTAACTTGGCTGAGGATGAAGGGATCGGTGTCTGATCGGTTCCTCATGTTGTTGTTCGCGTACAGTTTGGACGCCTGTGGTGGCGTGCGGTTGGAGAGGATTGGGGAGTAGCTGCCGTATTGGTTAAGTGGTTGGAACGACAGCGGAACCGTGGGAGATTCTCCACCTGGATTTTTACTGAAACTATGCCCACCGTTGTCCCAGCGAGTGCCGGGGCGGTGCTGCCCGTGACCGTTTGTCATCTCTGTGTGACTCAAAGAGTTGGTGCGGTGGTGAAAGCTGCGAATCACCGGGCTGGAGCACTGACTGCGCGTTCCAGGTCCTAACGGTCGACCCACCACGGCGCCTCGAACCTCACGACCCTGAAAGATCTCGTCCAACAACGTGCTGTGGAGTGGAGCGCGACCATGAAACGAGCCACCGTTAGACAAAACCTCTTCATCTGTCAGTTCGTGACTGAATTTAAGCTGCTCTACGTTAACTCTGTTACCCAGCATGCCCTGCTGCTGCTGCTGCATTAAACCCTGGTGGTTAGTGTGGTAAAACCCATTCGCAGGAACAAACAGGTTTCCCAGCCGCCCCCCGTTATGATTTGCCCCAACCCTGTAGCTAAAGGTAGCAGGTTCATCCTCATTGCTGTCATTTGCATTGCTGTGACCCACGTTGACCCTGTGACCCTTTGCTGCTTCACATTCACTGTCTATATCGCTGCAGTCTATGTACGGAATAGAGGAGCTGCTGCCTTTGTTTGCCCTGCTGGAAGGACCTGGGTTGAGGAGCTGCTGCTCCGGTGCTGATCCAACGCCGTTGTGATTCCGTCTGGAATGGAGCGGGTCCGAGCCAGGCGCGACCAAGAGATCCTGGAAACCGTTGGCGGGGGCGGAAACCAGTCCTGGATCTCCTGCACTGTTGACTTCAGCTTGATGGTTGTATCTGGCCGAGTCAGGCTGGTCTGCCAACGGGATTGAGAGTGAACTCTGCAGATGGAAAAAGCGGGAAAGGAAAATAAAAAAGAGGGTTAAACTGGGATGAGCTCATTCTAATCCAAGCCACCTTACAGAAGGCAGTAAATCTGACAGACAGAGGTCGCTCTCACATGATGCCATTAAAACCACATTGACTCCAAAACCAGCGACGGCTGCCAAACATAACTTAACCCTGAAAGGAGGAAACCCCTAAAAACCTGGAGCAAGATTTATGGACATAGTTTTGAGTATTTTTCTAGATTTATCAAACACTAAACGCTGGTTACAACAAATCCCCAGATTTGTGCAATTGTTCCTTGTGGATTTAAGTCTAAAATAACTCCACAGAATAAACAGATAAAGTTCCAATACAAACAGTAACAACTGAAAATACAATGATGGATAATGAACACATCTGAGAGGGAACGAAGGAGCAGAATGTACGTCTCACCTCTTCTGGCACTTGTGTTCTGAAAGAAGACGACTGTGGAGACATGCTGCTCTGGGACAGAATTTTGCTGTGTTTCCTAAAGGAAGGGAAGGAAAACAGATGAGACCAAGTCTCTAGGATTCCAGCAACATTGTTTGTGGTGAATATTGATGATTCTGTAGTTTGGTACCGTTCAAAGGGAACTTTCTTCAACTCGGAATCTTTGATGTAGTCAAAGATCTGCTTCTGAGTTCGACCACTGAAAGGACAGACAGAATGTTAAAAGAACATTAAAACAGATAAAAATCATAGTTGTTCTCCACTAATTCAACTTCTCTTCAACCTGAACCGGAATGAAGATCCTCTGGTGAACAGAATAGGTTTGGGTTTGGGCTTGGGTTCTTCAAAGAGCCTGAAGAAGGCGTGATACTCAACACATATCTTCCAAAAGATCTTACAGCAGTCCCTGCTGGCCATGGCAAACTCTAGTGTGTCGTGGTGGGCATTCTGCTGGAGAAAGAACAAACAGGGGTGAATGTTGAAAGAAGAGGACAAAAAAAGGACAGGGACAAGGGACAAACTCAGACAGACTTACAACAGGGTCTGCCCTTAGTTTAATGAGAAACTTCCTGCGTTTGAAGCTCAGTTTGCGAATCTTGGACCAGTTAAAGGCGTTGATCTTGGTGTAGCCCTGTAAATAAAAACAGGAATTTTTAGTATGTTTGACTCAAAAACTGTTTGAATGCATTTCATTCAATGGTTTCACTACTTCAAAACCTACAAAACACACTTTCACAGAGGAAACGGTACAAACAAGTGCGATAAAATGTAAAAACATGTTCCTCCAACATTATCAGCAAGGACGAACAATGTTCTGAGAAGAACAGGTGACAGGAGCGAGGCTTTCGTTAATGGCTGTCATATAAAACATAATGTTTCCAAGTTGAGACAAGTTGGACAACAAAAAGTTGACATCAGTCCAGGAAGAATTTGACCTTTTGCACTACCAAAATGACATGCATGTTGTTCCAGTCAGAGCTACTTTAAAATTCCTGCTACAGGGCAATAAAAATGTGTTTTAGAAAAATATTCTAAAACAAAACACATTCTAAAATAATTAAAACGGGAGAAAGAATGCATTCTGTCTCCACTTTTGGAAGAGGGGAGAGAGGAGGAGGAGAAGGAGGTCACGCCTGTAAGCATGTCAAACAAGAGACATTAAGTGTCCATTAAAGCAGATATTATTGAGAGGCACAGCATCAACGTGACTTTGTCTTATTTTCACGTGTCTGTGTTCAAACCTCGGTTCTTGTCCCGTCTTTTTTTACCCTTAAGATTTAAAAGTCATCTAAGGAATTTTTAGACACTGCTGAGCCGTCTGTGTGGAGCGGAGGTTTTCACACTCATATTCCTCTCAGCTGCAGCCTATAATTTCACAAACTATTTTAGAATTCGAGCAGGTTGTTGAACCAGGAGGAGACTGGAGAAAAGTGCAAACGTCTCCTCTTCACCTGAGGTAAAATCCTGAGTCAGCCAAGCTGTTTGCACAGATTTTAAAAAGTTCTCACGGTCTAAGGTTTTTGACTGACTGACAACACGACGGCTGATTATGAGATTGAAAAACTGTAGGTTTTATTTGTCCAACCGTTGTCATGCAGCAAAAAACCTGCAGGTCAGTGCCATCATTGTATGCAGATTTTTTTATTACATCAATATTGCAACGGTTGTTGCATTTTACCTGGAACACCAGCACGCCTGTGTGTGACACTGCTAGGCTCAGCTTTGTTCCTTCTCTGTCCTTGGCCGGGTGTAGACGGATGCCGTACATCTCCAACCGCCTGGCAATTTCCAGCAGCTGATAGTCTGACACAGCAGGAGTCTGCCCCCTGTGGTGGGAAGGAACCAATTAGTCTGTCCATCCATTTTCACCCGCCTATTTGTTACTGGCAGGAGGAGACAGCCCCATACCAGGCACCCTCTTCCTCCAGGTGGAGAACCAACCTTCATGTGTTTTTCCCATTGAATATAGAACAAGTCACTAATCAATATTTGTTGTCACCTGGTCCATACTTCTTAGTTTTGTGCTTTTTTAAAAAAAATATTCTGATACATAAAAAAAAAAATGCTGATTAAGTGAAACAATGTCTGAAATCTGTTGGCTGGTGACGAAAACAAATCCTCCTGGAAATCTCTTCCTGTTTCCTGTATGAGCTGCTGAATTGGCCACTTCCTTCCTGTGTTGGTAAGACTGAAGGTGGTGACGGAGCAGGAGGAGTGTGGCCGACCACAAGGGAAGGAATGAGTTTGTGGCTGTGAAAAATATCTGGTTTTGGTCGTCATATCTGTCTCGAAGTAAACAGCTTGAGTTTAACTATGTAAATAAGGCCCTTCAAAATAAAATGTCTTATTACTATTACTATGGAATATTTAGCAGTTTATTACATTTACATAAACATTACATAAATATTTCAGCAGTGAAAACAGGCTTTTGTTGCTTGATGTGTTTATGTAAGTGCACACGAGGAAACCCATGGCTTTCTACATGGTTCTCTGGTAGAGAAAGTGTGTTTATTTTCAGGAAAACTCAGAGTCAGAGTTGTGTTAACTTGTACTTAACATATTTCAGGCTCATAAATCTCACCCTAAGAGAACTTCCCCCCAAAATCCATTAACTTACACATGTTTGCGGTGGCAGTCCATTATCTTGTCTCTGATGGCGTCCTGGTCAGGAAGATATTTGTTGTGAAGGAGATGTTGCCAGCTCTGTGTCTCGTCAAAGTCTCCAATCTCAGCTGTTTACGGGAGACAGACAAAAGAACGGAGACTGTCATGTCTGCTGCACCAGTCAAAATAGGTTCGAGGTTTTATGTATATATTTATAGTGAAACGAGAAGAAAACTGAAATTTGCAAAAAGTACATAAAGGTTTATTTTTTTGCGGTGATTGTCCAAAAAACTTATATTTTATAATCCTCAAATGGTTTTAGCAAAATATCTCTTTTCATATCTAGGGGCTGATTATCATTCTATGCTGGAGGGGGCGCTGTGAACTTACACTGAATGATGTGAGAGACCATAAGAGCAGCACTGGTGTCGTTACAAATAAGTCGCCCACAGGCCAGGTCCTGCTTGATCTGGAGCGCAAACAGATACCTGGAGAGAAATTCAAAAACACGTTGAATGTAGGAGAAAGTGAGAGAAGAAGGAAGAAGAAACAGATCTTCACATTAAGTGAACTATGTTACAGGTAACATTGTAATAAACCAGTGGTTCTCAACTGGTCTGGAACCAGGAGTCACCGTCAACTTGAATTTTAAGAATTAGTTATTACAACATTCCGTTACACTTTAGTTACTGTACTTTTAGAGTTTAATTAACTTGTTCTGGCATAAAGTGTATTAAAAATAGAACAATTTTAAAGAGTTTTTATTGCCCTGGCAAAGACCTGCCACACACACACTGTTCACTTTAGCAGAGCTCACGTTTCTTTGTGTTTTTCACAATGACAAGGAGTTTTCTTTCACTCCTTTTCCTTCCTATATCCAAACATCTCCTTATCTACTGGATCTATCCATCATCTCATTAACTCACATCTGATGTCATCAGGCAAATCCTCCACTGTTTATGATAAACCATTTCAATCTATGTAAAAGATTCAGTTAAACAATGTTATCAGTGGGAAGATCTCAACACCAGGTGTTGAGGGTGGTGTCGTGTTGTGGAGCCGTTTTCTTTTCCCAGGAACTGGTACAGGAAGTTATTTGCAAAAAAAACATTTTTTTTTTATTTTTTGCTTACAAAACAACAACCAACCACAGGTTTACTTATCTACTCTAGTCAAATTGAATCAAACCCGTTCCAACTATGTACAGACGCACCTGTTCTCTTTAAATGACCTGTTAAAGCAGGTGTCTCAAACTCGCAGTCCGTGGGCCATTTGCAGCCTGTGGAATGATATTCTGCGGCCTCCACCTTGATGTGAAAGTTGAATTTATAATAATATTTTATAGATTTGTTCTAATCATTTTATTGTAAATCATTTAGTTCTCAAAACCCTGATCCACAGCCTCCTTCTGGTTCAATGTTGTATTACACAGAATCTATGGGAAACTGAACAGTGAAAGCTGACGTGGTGAAATGATAGAGTGGGTGGTGGTCCTCAACTTATTTGAGTTTGAGACCCCAGCTTTAAAGAGATATATTTCTACACTATATACTCTTCATTAGCATTAGCAAACTTTGACACTGACATCACATATTCACCAAGACAATAAATCTACAGACTGGTGTTTTCCCAACATGGTACAGATGTGGTTTAGTTGGATCATGTACTGATGAAAGTGTTTATTTGGCTTTAATAAAGGTTGATAAACTGTTAGTGAGTGACAACATGTCTGGTTAAACCAACATACTGTCAACACTTAGAGTCAAACAAAAGGAGGCCACGGGGAAAATGTCTACACCCACTTCCTGTTAGACGCTACAGTCAGCTGGCACTTGACAAGACGGTCTGAGATCAGAGGAGTCAACTGGGCAGAGCAGAAACCATGGTGGAAAATATGCCGACTGAGGACATTTTGGGTGGATATTGAAATCTCCCTTTGTGACACGTGATGCCAGAAAGCAGAAGTTAACCCTTGTGTTGCCTACGTCCCACCGGGCAGGGCAGGACCAGCAAATCACAGTAGTGTGGGAAAATGTAAGGAGGTCAGTTCATTGTCCTGTTTATGTTGTGGTGACACACTGGAGGATGTAGCTGAGCTGTAAAAAGCCACAAAATGTGACAAAGACAAGAGTTCCTGTTGATGAGTCTTAGCCTAAAAGTTGATTGAAAAGAAATGTTAGCAAAGTATTTACAAGCATCTGAAGTCTTAGTTAATAATTTTTTTCCCAAAAATATCAGTAAATGGTGAAAGATTCCAGTGTGTTTTTTTTTTCATTTTCCAAAAAGCCTACAGGGGGCAGCAATGCAAAGAATGGCAAAAATCTCACAATGGAGTTGTTCTTCTTTCTATGAGGTGAATCTAGTTTGTGCAGTGTTTGATTGCTGGTCTCTAAATACCCCTTGCTACTATTACTATTTTTGTAGAAATAATTTTTGAAAATGCATTTTTCTTGGAATATATGACGAGTAAATTGGACATGTAGACAAGAGTATTTTAACAGTTTCCATGCTCTCTGTTCAACAACCCAAAGTTGAAATCCCTTCATACTAAACCTCAATGACTAATATACGTCAAACAGTCTTAGAGGCTGCAGTGCTGCAGCCCCAGAAGTGGCCACAGTAATCTACTTTTAACTGGTTTAGCAGAAACCATGTTTTCCCAGGCCTGGTTCTCATTTAGTCAACACTTCTCATCTGTGGCTTTCATAAAAGGAAAACAAAACAGACTCTGTTGGTTGTTGTGGACAAAAGATGTGATGTACATGGCAAGTGGCTGACCAAAAGAATACGGCAAGAACACAAACGTTCTGCGGCCAGTACCAGGAAAGACCAGAAATCCACTGGCCTCGCAGACATGTAGTGTTTAGATCCTCAGAACCAACCTGGTCAGCTCCTCCATCAGCTGTGTGTGATCAGGAGGGAAGAACTTCACAACAAACCGGAGAATGGTGTTTTTAGGCCCTGAGGAGAAGAAAGAAAAAAAACAAGGTGTTACCATCGCCACAGGATAGTTCTTCCCCTGGTTATTCTGCTTTAAAAACAAGTCTCTAATAATGTACAGAACAGAAGAAACTTCTCAGAATAATATGTCAAATAAGAGCTAGAACTTCTTCTTCAAAGCCCGTTCCTTTGGTTTAACCAGTAGCACTTTCACATTTCTCTGAAGAAATTAGTAAATTTTAGCCTTTCATAGAAAAATTGGTTATGATGTTCATCACTACTAACGACAACCTCACAGGTATGATTTCACCGTGACATTGTTAACTGTTTTAATCTGACCAATAACAATTTTTTTTAAAGAAATATAAACAAATACTATTTCATGTTGACATTAGAGAAGATTTATGTTTAATGAGCATAACTGCTGTCAACTGATAATTCTGGGTTAGACTGTTCTATACTGTACTTACGTCTGATCTGTTTAAGTGTGGGCTTCAAAAGATCCAGCCACAACTGTGGGACAGAGAAAAGACAATCTATTACTAAACACAAACACAACTTTAAAAGAGACAGTAAAGGGAGAAAAAACTGTTAAGAAACTAGCGGCACTGGATTAGCTCAACAACAGATACTAATCAGTCCAGTTCAAGCAGATTTTTTCAATTTTAATAAATACGTTAAAGAACATAGTGTGACCACATTGGTGTCGCTTCTTAAACTCGTAAATCAAGCTACATCTGAACACACCATGGAAGCATTAAGAACCTTAATTCTATTAGAACTACACCTACAGCTCTGCAGGATCTACACCTAAAAACTTCCTCATTGTGATTCAAACCACTGCACACAACAAAATGTCACCTCTGTATTTAACCCATTCACCACAGTGAACAGTGGGCAGCTGTGAGTGGGGACGGTGCCAGGCTCAGTGGACCTCAGTGGTAACCTGGCAGTTGGTCCGGTTCCTTAACCACTAGGCCACCGCTCCCCCCAAATAGCAAAAACGTATACGTTTCCACATAAAAAACTGTAAATCTATACTAATGTCTGACAAGGAGAGTGAGACTTAAAAAGAAAGTGTTTGTATATCTTCCATAAAGAACTTGTCTTACATTACGTCTCAAAAACCTAATCATAACGTTGCAGTGTGGGATTTAGGCTAAAGTTAACTTGTGGGAGAGAGAGAGAGAGAGGCTATACGCTCTGAAAAAAAAGTAGAACCACAGAAGGGAGTACTAAATTCTCAGAGAGTCTCAAGAGTCCTGTAAAGATATCACCATCGCCCATTTCTACCATTTTAGCCAAAGTTAAATTGTTTTATTTGTTGAGGGTTCCCCACCCACTGGAAGGTATGGTGCGGTGCAATGTGAGTGGCTGCTGCCCCTGCAACCAGCTAACGGATAAATGAGTGAAAATGGATGTGTTATTTGCAAGTTGATTGTTTAATACATCGTATCATGTTATTCAGTATCTCGAGGATTAAACAAAAAATATAATTTTTTTAATGTACTTGACAACAAGCAATGGTAGGAGTGCAGGACTCCTACCTCAGGGTAAGAAGAAGGCTAATAGAGAACAGGCTCATAAACCCAACTTAAATGAGACACAAGCAGCAGTAGGTAATAGCAAAATAATAGTAATTGTGAAAAACATCAGTATTTACCCACAGGAACTTCAACAAAATGTTATAGTAACAGTGCCAAAGTAAGGAGTGTAATTTCACTGTGCAGTGTGGTGCTGTAATCTGTGTCTCACCGTCATCTTCCGCTGGTCCTGGTACTCCAGGCCAAAATAGTCCCCCTCCGTCAGGTTGAGGTGGACACACACCAGGTCAAAGAGCACTTTACCAGGAGATCGTTGCTACAAAAAAAAAGAGAATTTTGATGAACAACAGAACTGTACACTGAACAGGAGGATGATAGTGTCATTCAACAACTTATATTCACACAATAACACCAACAGTTTTAAAAGTAACTTCAACAAACAGCCATGTACAGGGCTGTACTGGTCGCATGGAGCAGTATAGTACAAGAAACAGAGAAGGTAGCGAACCCCAAATTAGCACATTACAATTTTCTCTGCGGCAGCTCAAGCTAAATAGCGGTACACAGTATGTTATTATACGTCCAAGTGATTCTGATGGGGCTCTGGTAGAGTTTCATTACGTTGTACTGACTGTGGTTGGGGAAAACATGCATTCCTGCAACCCTGACAAGAACATGCAGACAAAACACAGATGAGGGTCTTGATACAGCTACAGCGTAGGGTTTCAAACCCGAGACCTGATGTATGTATCATAAACATAGATGAGTCTGGACAATGAAAAGTCATCTGTGACTAACCACAAGTAATAAAATAATTCCTGCCTTCAATTAAAGTTAACACTGCTGATTTTTATTAATAGATACCGCCAAATTTGTAAAAATAATAATCAAAACAGTCTTCTAGTTACCAAAAATACGAATAAATACGAGGGATACCAACTTGGTGCCTTGGGGCACCTCGTAGTCTTGTTGGACAACCTCAGGTGCAAGATAATTTTCTAAAAACTAAACTAATCCACAAAAGAGCCAAACGTTTTATTGTCACTGTGTTGTCACTTAGAACAAATGATTATTACATGGTCCTGGAGTCTGCATTAAATAAGGATCTCTCATTTTCAACAAGGGGGTTAGTGACACCTGCTAAAAGGACAGTATTGCTGATGGTGGTTGTAGTAACCAAAAATATCAACAAAATCCTCTGGATAAAACTAATTCAAGGTTTTAAATGCACAATAAAACAGGGAACCAGTTGAATGACATGACACTAAGGAAGCCTTTCATGGATGCTCTCAGAAGGTTTCTATAGAACAATTAAATGTCAGCAAAATTGTTAAAATTATCTTTTTCATTTATTTTTATGCATGTTAGAAAAGGCTACAAAACAAATGTAACAGCACATCTTGATCAAATTAAAGTCTTGGAATCATTAACCAAAAATATTTTCTTGTTCTTCTGCTCTACCACACAAATACTGAAAAAAAAAAGCCTTTCAATGAGACTGTAACGAGACAGAATCAGGAGACATGACACAATCTGCCTGAGGCCATGGAGCTATTTTAGGAACATTTAAGTTCTTAGGAGAGGTAGTTAAAGTCTATTGTCCTGCTGCCGGGGGGAGGTGTGATTTTTCCAAAATATTTTAACGGGACAAATGGTTGTAAAGAATTTGTGTCATTCTCATCAAGGCCATCAGCAAGAACAAAACACCATAACACAACCCAACAAAGGGTCTGTGTGTGATGAACACTGAGAAGGAAGGGAAAAACATGACAAAGATGTCAGAGAGTAGAAGGACATGAGAGGGTGTGGACGGAGAGAGGAATCAGAGCAGGGAAATCTGCAGGCTGATCCAAGTCAGTCTCCATCTGGCTACCGTCTGTTTGACGGTGGTGTAGACTGTCTGAACAGGCACACCCACACACCGTACTCACCAGCCTACACATCTGACAGACACACACACCCACACAAACACACTTGGTGCTATAACACAAGGTCAGTTAGCAGCATGTCCCCTGATGAAGACACTGGGTTTGTCTTATTAGGTTATCCAGGTAAAAAAAGACTACAGTAAATAAATATATATCGGAAAAATTCAGTTCTTCACCTGCACTCTAGTTTTTCCACTTTATACAAGGGTTACTATTATCATATCTTCGCTCATAGCTCATTCATCTGCTCTGTTCTGTTCCCGGGTCACAGGTTTAGCCGTCACCACCCAAATCACACTCCTCCATACTATCAGCCTTCCTGTGGGTGGTGGTGAGTCCACTGGATGTTATGTGGGTTGGGACGGTGTTCTGATCAGTGACAACCTGGAACCCTTGTGTATTTAAACCCGACTTAAGTCCTTCTCCTTTACCGCTAGGCCAACACTGCCTCCTACTATGGAAACTGACTTCAATTCACTTTGTTTTCTTTCTTCAGATCAGACATTTATATTTACAAGGTATTTTTCTATTACAACTCAACGTTTGACCTCCAGCTGGGATCATTAGCTTTAACTGGGTATAAATCACAGTCCAGGACTAAGAGATAAGACTAAGAATGTTGACATTAGATTCAAAGTCTTCAAACAGTTTATAGCATCATAGCCTTTTCCATGGTAGTAATAGTAGCACTAGAAGTAGTGCTGGTGATGTTAGCGGAAAGGTAATTGCAGTAATATGTAGTAGTATAGTATTCAGTAGTAGTAAGTATTCAGAAATAGTGGCAGTTTTAATAGCACAGTTAGAGCAGCAAATCAACAGGAATACTTGCAAAAGCTGTAGCATAAATATAAGATACTAGTTACTAATAAAACCAGTAGCAACAATATTAGTGGTAAAAGTACCATAGCAGCAGTTGCACTAGCATTAGCAGCTGTAATAGCAATGTAACCTGACACAAAGCCTCACTTCGAAGAAAAATATAAAATGTTTTGAACCAGGTCATGTATCATGAAAACATTTCATAAGAGTTCTGGCCTGTTTTCAGAGAATCTCCTAAGAAATTCAATTTCCTCCAATATCCGCAGGACGTTCTCCAAAAGCAGGGAGTGGGTTCTTGCATTTGTCCACGTGAACAATATCTCATATCGCATTCAAGTTATATAAGACCATGGAATTTAAACGGCAGGGATGGAGGTGAGGGGATTTAAATGTCAAGGGTAGTTATAATAACAAAGTGATGTGTCACTGTGGAATCAGAGCAAGAAGCAATGACCCTGACTGCAACCTCATGAACACAGCACTTGTTGACCAAAGTTGTTTACAGATTTACAACCTTGGACAACAACTTGTCTACAACTACAACTACAATGTCTCTTTGTTGCATTTCATTGTATTTTACATTATATTATTCATTACAGTAGATAAAATTGGATTTCATTGAAGAGTAGAGAACAACAACTGAAAATAACAACAGTGTCTCAAACATTAATTTATGTTAAATTACTTAGTAGTTTGACTTTTGCCAGAGAGAACATTGTCCTCACTTGAAGCCCACTATGTCCCAGTGGTTTGTTTTAGACTTTACCCCTTGATCCACTACTTTATCCATCTACGTCACTTTGGTAAACAGAAAAAGTCCTATATTGTTTTGGCACAAGTTTCCATGTTCACATCAGGCTTCAGCTCATGTCATGTGTTCTGGCCGTCGTCTCGTGTTTTCCGATTTACCTTCTTAATGTATATTGACTGCAATCCCTGAAGGAACCATGTGTTCTTCCAATGGTCTGGTGTTCAAACCACATGTTCATTCGTCTATGGACGGATGTCAAAGCCCAAGATAATATTTCACTGCTGCATGCAGTAAACACCGGCACATAGCGTCTACTTCATTGAATTAGTAGCGAGAATTGAATGTAATCATGATGTCATCTTGGCCATGGTTGAAATGGACGAAATGCACATCCGTCCTATTTCAGGTCACAAACGCCATTTCCTTAAAAAGTGCACGTGTATGAGCTGAAGTCTCTGAGCTGCACAGAGCAGACGACACCCCTGTGGTGTCCAGACTGAGCTCCTTTCAGTCCAAATCACAATCACTTCATTGAGCAGCTCCCATCAATGAGGCTTTCTCAGGCTGCCAAAAACCCTCACATCCGCCATCTCTCTCACACATATCTCATGAAGATGTAAGATTGTGAGTCACAAATGTAGTTGATTCTTTGCTCTGCATGGAATGATGTGGAGCAAATATGAACTCGGGAAGAAGTCGGAATTTCCAGCTACGACGGACAGTTAAGGCTTCTACTGCAGAGAAGGCCAAGGTCCATAAAGACAGGGTCCAGTTTCACACAGCTGTCCTCTCACACCAACGTGGCAGGATAATTAGAAGGTGACCAGGCCGAGCAGGGAGACCTGCAACCAACTGGGGAGGAACCTGGCTACAGGCCACCCAGCGATCATCTGACCATCCAAAAACAAATGAAGAGAAAACATAAAGAGCAGCAGGAATTGAAAACCCAGGAAAAAACACTTAACTATTTGATGCATCCATCCATGTAAAAGAAAATGCATTTAAATGCTAAAATAATGTAGTGTTTCACTATCATTTCACTGTCTCAGAAAAAGAGACAATAAACCCAGTAGCTCTGGCAACAGTTTCCTTCTTGTGTTTATCTTTCATTAAATGACTCATGCACTTTTTATGGAGTAAAACTAGACTCAAGTAATGGCTCCAGAGTAAAGTTCACGTCATGGGATGTTGCGGGTCAGTTCTGTGGGTTACAGTAAGCGTACACCCTCCACCTCCTCCTGACCTCTTCAAAGTACGACTAGTAGCAGTGGAAATATGCTTTCAAAAAGGGAAACCTGTTCTTGATTCTGTCCTTTTGGACTTATGGCCTCTTTTGTCTAGAGTTTCAGCTTTAGTTTTAAAGCTTTCCGTTTCTTCTTTACTGACTGTTCACCTCATCCAACCTAAACTTAAGCAGCAGTCATTAAAGGTAAACAAACACGTGATGGTAGTTATAATATAATGATAAGTAATAAAAGTTTCCTTTTTGTAGCTTTTCTAATTCACTCTTTGCGATCACTGATGTCAGAACGTTTAATTTTGGTGGGGATGAGGTTAAATGTAGTCAGAATCTATGGACGTCTTTGATCCTTGCAATGTTACTATTGTTTAAGTATCTTAAATGATAACAGCAAAAATCCTGCATCTGCACAAAAGTTTAGCCACCGGGAAAACTGTCTTTCAACGGTTGTTTGTTCAACATCTTGGATTTTTTGACAAAGAATTCTAAACATTTTAAGGAACAATGCAGCTACAGTGGCTCACACATGTGCCTTCATCATCCACACTCTGCCTCAGTCCTGTGCTTCCATACAACCTACAGCCAAGTAAAATATTCTCACATCTGTGGTGGCGTGCTGTGAGGCCCACATCACCTCAACCAATGCAAATGACCGATGAAATCCAAAAAAGTAAAAGTTTTGGAGTCAACTGGAGCAGCTTCATTTATGTCCCACACTTTTGTACACAAGTAAAGAGGTGTCAAGCAGGTAGGACTAGTCTCTGCTCTGCAATATATTGACTAATTTTAACAAAGATGGAAACCAGATGGGAGAGACTCATGATACTTCATGAACCCTCTGGATGAGGAAAGAGACAGACAGGGAGTGGGAGAAAAAAAAACATCTTCTGGCCTACTGTTGCCTTCACTGGATTCCTGAAGCTCAAGTAGCTCTTTGTCAGTGTGTTACCTGACCTGTAGATTTGTCCACATGGATTTTATTATCTAGAAGTGAGGCTTCATATTAGGAGTCCTGCTGTTGTTACACCTCAGGAAATTCAACAAAGAACAATAATTGATGATCATGTCAGCATCTCCCTCCCCGTGTTGTTGTATATGTTGACAGTTCAATTCCACACCAGCTGCTGGGATGATCAGAAATCAGACGAGGCAGATGTTTGTTGCCAAAAGCTAGAAATAATGAGCTGTGTTTCCAGGTGATATGGAGCAGAGGACACAGTACAATATGCTCTAAACGTGCCATGTATGGACCATCGTCATTATGCTTCTACTTCTTCTGCCTTAGGGTCCTGGGCAGCTACACCCCTCCCCCATCAACTTGCTGTTGGTCTTCACCCCCACAGCGAACAGTTTCTGCAGCGACTAAACCAATGCCAGAGGAAAAAACAAAATCATTGTGTCTTACTACAGTTTGTTGCTGTTGGCAAACTCACTGTAATGAAAAATGAATATAATCAAGTATTACAGACTTTAAAATCAACAGTGGCCACTGTGAGCACTGCATGGTTTCTCACAACCAGCAGGTTCTTCATCTCACCATCTCTTCATTTACACAACTATCTTTCAAAGCTTTAATTGTGCAGAGATTATGCAACTCCTTGTGAAATGTTGGTAGAAAGCCAACAAGGTACCACAACTGACAGTGTGGTACCTTTTTTAGTTTCACTGCCAAATGCATTCTTGCTGTGGTTCAGCTGGCTCAGGCCCCAGAACACATGCATTAACCCTGGTTGAAACCACAAGAAATAACAGACCAGACGATTTACTTACACAATATGCAAAGGTTGTAGCACCTGTAAAAGGCTAACGTTAAATTTGTTTTGAGACACTGTTCACCAGTGTTTTTCCACACAGTATTGATTTTTCAACAGAACAATACCAGGTCTTATTCTGCATCGAGAATGAGGTGATTAGTGGGACAACACAGACAGGAAGGTTTGGAGAAAAAGCTGGAGAAGACAGATTGAGATGGTTTGGACATGTGCACAGGAGGGACAGTGGAGACACTGGTAGAAGAATGATTCTAGAGATGGAGCTACCAGGTAGGAGCGAAAGGAAAAGAGGAAGAAGAAGAAGAATACCAGGTCTTATTGTATTCAAATCACAAAGGTGCAGCATGGCTCACATTGGGTTGGATGAAAAGGTAGAGGAAAAAATAGCAAAAACTACCACCCTGCCTATGGCTAGTTTCATGTCACTTCCTCCGTGAGGCCACTAGGGGCCTGAGGAGACGTAGACACACACACACAGGCCACTAAGGAATTAGAAATAAATGGCAAAACACCTGCTGGTCCTGTCTGCCCTTCACATCTATGAAGCCTGGTGCAAAAACTGTAACCGGCAACGTCCTCCAGAGCAAAGTGATGAAAACGCCCACAGGCTCGTATGAAGACAAGAGTGTTGGTGTGTGTCTGTGTGTTAGTTACGCCTCATGGAGTCCACCAGGCAGACAATTTAATTTAGCAGCGGAGGAAAGTACATACAACATGATGTTGCACCATTAAAAAAGCAATTAGGCTGGATGTGTAAGAAGGTGGTTCACAAGGCTTTGTGCCATAATGAGGCCTGTAAATCTAACAGCAGGGAACAAGGACAATAAAATAAAAACATGGTCGACGACGTAATGCAAGCTTCTACTTCTCTTCTACACACTTATAGTCATGTTTAAGTGTTCAGGCATTTGATAGCATGAATCTTAATGGTAGGATAGAAGAGAATATACTATAACTATTGAATCAATTAACCAATGATCCTTAGCCCCACTTATTGGAGGGTTATTTATTTACGTTTTTTCTTGTTAGCCCCTGGGTTGGTTATTGAGAAGCTTCAGAATCATCCCACAGTTTCCTCATAACTAGGATCTATACTACCAATGTTACCCTGAACTTAAAAAGGATTAATATAACTACAGAGTTCTTTCAGTTCTTTGAATCTCCGGCAAAGATACTGAATAAATGTGACAACAGAGGCCAGATGTTTCCAGCCCCTATTGTTCTTCTCCAGGTTTATCTTAGCAGGCTTTCAGACTTGACAGAGGTAAAACTTTTTTGGTGTTCCTGGTGTGGAGTCCCCTGTGCAGGACTGGAGGAACTATAAGCTTCCATTATAAACTGCACATGATCATTTAACTTACTTAACGTCTTAGTATGTATATCTCATACAGGTTTCTAATGATGATTTTTGTTATTCTCTGAACCTGAAGGTACTAGAAAACTGTTTGTCACCTTAAAACAATCAAAAATCGGTGCTTATTTCAGGCCAGGCAGAGAAATTAACTCTTAAAACACACTATCTTGTTATAAGCATCATATTAAACGTATAGAAACTCTGGCTCAGTAAGGCATCTTGTTTGTGCATGTGGAAACAAGTGAATAATTAAACTCCAGTACCTGCATCTATGTGTGTGGTTCCCCTGAAGATAAATAGATGATTTACACGCAAGACAGAAGCAAGAAGAGCCATGCCACAAACCTAAAATTGTGCTATTAAATGTGGAAAAAAAAAATCAGAGCATGTCATTCAATTCCTGTAGTTTTAGATAAAAGGCTTCTGATGAACCAGATATAACCTTGATCCACCCCTTAATTAAACATAGAAGCCACAGCTTTTGAAGAAGGGAGCGATGATTCACCAAGGTTCAAACTGCTGCTGGGAAGTTCCAATCTGGAATTGTGTGAGATATTAAATGAAAAGGTAAAAGAAGGCACAGTGAAAAAGCAATGCTGCTCTTTCTTTTCCCCACAATTATCACACATCAGCTGACATTCCTCTGCTGAAGTTCTCAGAGAAATCGCTGCTGGAGTCTGGGGGGAGGTGACGCAGTAGGGGACAGACTCGCAGTGGAATTCCACTGAAGCTCCTGGAAAACATCCAGATTAAAACCATCCAGGACACGGACTGGATGAAGCAGATTAGAGGAACCAGGAAGGTTTTGGGATCTTGTTGCTTAAAAGTTGTGTTTCATTTGTTTGTAAACAAATTGCATAAAGTTCAACTTTCCTTCCCATCAGGGAGTGTGAATACAGTTTGGATAAAACCTAGTTCTCCAGTTCTACCTGGGAGGAAAATCTAAAGGTTGTTGTAAGTTACTGAGGGGGAATGAAAAGATGCTGCTTTGTTACTGGTCTCATATACGACACTTACATGAACAGCATCTTAAAAACAAAAACTCTACGTCTCTTCACATGTTCTTCACAAGTTCTTCTCAGGTGAGGCTGATCCTGACCCTCCCTCCTTAATATCTCAATTCTTGTTTTTGAGGTTTGAAGGAAAGCTGATGTGCCATCAGAAGGATCTTCCAGTTTTTAATGTACAATTACCTTTAAAATCATAAAATGAAACATTTTAAATGACAAACTGTGGGGCAGTAGCTAATATTGTCTGGCCCAGTCAGCCTATACTCCAGTAGGTATTGTAAATTGGGCCTAGATACTAGAAAAAAACTCCCTTCTTTCCTTTTTATGCTGGTAATCACTACCAAAGTGATTCATCCCCACACATCACATTACTCCTTCAGAGCCTTTTCCCTCAGTGATGCTGCAACTGACTCTCCTTCATCCATTGCTCTTGACCTGCGCAAAAATAACTTTAATTTTTCCTCTTGTTCGAGCTCCGACTCAGGCATCACTGTCTGTGGCTACATCTCTGAACTTTGCACATCCAATTGTTTCCACGTGGCTTTCCACACACTCTGACTAAAAAAGAAGTGTAGAGAAATACTGAGCAGTGTTACAGTGTGACACCAGCATGTACACAATGTCAGAGAAAGGAGTTGGAAAAAGACAAGAGTCCAGCGTCCAGAAATTATATCCCGAGGTCTCTGACCACAGGAATGACAATGGGAATGCCAACATTTTTACGTAACTCGGAGCAGATCCCTTGCAATAAAGCTGCTTCATCCACGTGTTGCTCAAACTACAGGCTGTTTCTGATTAGGACATTTTAGTCCCAGGCTGAAAAAAAAAATGTTTTTAAATAACTGTTTCTTGCTTCGTGATCCATGTCTAAATATATTTCCACAAGACAAAAAAGAAGGAGTTCAACAGTGGATGAAAAAGCAATGTGATTTGTTTGAACATGGATGTTTATCCCACATTTTTAAACATTTAGGAAGCTTCCATGTTTACCATATGGATACAAAAATATATTTAGAATACACACAAGAAGGTTCATCAGTAACTGGTTAAATACTGTAATATTGTTATATTTGTCTTCACACACACATCAGTTTACCCTATGTGTGTTTGTCAACTTGTAGTCCTCTTACAGGCTTCCGTAGCTGTAGCTGATTTTAAACATGTGTAATTGCCTCTGTGTTCATCACGATGAAATTCCTGTCTGTTAGGAATCACTTGGATCCAGTAAAATCCCTACGGTCTCACAGATCTGCCTTCATCACTACAGCAGATTTGATATTTTGTCATGATTAGACCTGCATGTGGGGCCACATGTTCACTGATCTTTATCCCTGTGTCTGTGAGTGATCCAGCTGACTGTACAAAAGAAGGACGCTGCCTTTAACTCCCCCTTATCCTTCAATCAGCACTGACTGATTGGTAAATATTTTTCCTTTCCCTCATCATGACCTTAATCCCACTACTGTAAATACTGACAGAAGCCTGTATGAACCAGGAAAGCAGGAGGGAGACATCGGGGAAGTGATTGTGTTAGTTTTTTTTGTTGTTGTTGCATGTGTGTGGGAACAGTGCATGTCTGGGTGCAGAAAGAAAAACCACTCTGATGGATTTTTGCCGCATGATTGGATTGTGGGTTTGCAATCTGCAGGGTCTGTGACCCTTTGTGTGTGTGCATCTCTGCATGTGTGTATGTGAGCATGGTTGTCTAAACAATATTGGACTCAGGCTGAAGGACTGATAGAATTCATGGAGCTGCAGCCTCATGAATAGAAGAGTACGCTTCCCAACCTTTCAAGACAGGGCACATATTTTACAGAAGGAAATTCACAACTCCACAACTCACCACTTGATAAAATAAATATATTTTATGACAATACAATGACAAAGATTCAATTACAAAAATAAAATAAGGGTAAAAAGAACACGCGTTTGTGCTGGTGTAGCTGCAGGATTTGAAGAACGACTTCAGGATCTCCCAAAACAGCCATGTTTTCTCTATTGTTTTTAAATAGTTTTAATGGAGTCAAACAATGGGGCTTGAACTTCCTCAAATTATTAAGAAATGGTCTTCAGATTTGCTGAAATTGGGAAATTTTACAAATCGCACTTGGTAATATACAATTGGTAGTATGAAATATTTTCTGAGTGAAGACAACAACAATAAACTCAAAGAGTAATTGATACAAGATTCTAACTTTTTATACCTGGTCTGGTAGCAGAAAGTTATAGGCTGTGTCCACTTGGAAACCATTGTTGTGCCCATGTACAGTTAATTCAGGTAGGAAGATTTTATAGGTAGGAAAATATTTCAGAATGCCGAAAATGTAATTTTATTAAGAGATATTTATCTGCCACAACTTAACGACCGGTCAGACATTTAACTGGTCCGTGGTGCAAAAAACGTTGGGAAACGCTGAGTTAGAACAACAGTTTTTGGATGAGGGCAGAACGTCTCTAAGAATTCAGGTCAGTCCAGTTGCCCATTGACTCTGAATATCAACTCCAATCCACTTTACTGTATTTTTTGTGAGAGACTAAGGGAATCTGCTGAGTGTTCATCTCTGATCAGTCCTCTGCTTTTTGGTTTTGGAGTTGTCCTGTCTCTATACGCTAAACACCACAGTCCACAGGAAGTGGGAGTGTTGACATTTAAAATAGACTTAGGCCTTTGTCCTGACAACCACCAGGGCAGAGAATGATACTGTACATGTGAGGAGGAGGAGGAGGATGTGACAAAAGAAAAGGGTCAATCATTGTCAACTTCTCTTTTGTCATCATTATTTTGGACTTTAGTAGAAACAGTAGCTTGGAGAAGGTTTTAAGAACTAGTTTCAGGGATTCATTGATGTATAAAACCCGCTTCAGAAACCCATCTGTAGGCGTGAGAGTTGGTAGATTTGTTTATCAGCGGAGGATCAGCAAAAGGTCTCCTGGAATCACAGCCTGAACCCAACAGGAAGCAGCCTATTTTGAGGTTTTGGACAGAAACGGTTGAGTTTCCAGTTTAATTCTTCAGGGTTTTCCCAGCTTTAACTGTTTTTCCCTCAGAGGAAGTGGGTTGGAGTCCCCTCTATTTGACTTTGTATATGTCAGTGAAGAGTGCCACATGATATAAAATGTTTACATAAGAACTCTGGGGTGATCTCTGCCCTCCTCCCTTACTTCACTCTCCTCTCTCTCTTTCTCTTATCAGCTCCTCTCTCTTTTCTCTTCTTTTGTCTCCTCTCTTTTGTCTCCTCTCTACAGTAGGGCTCTCTGACAGGCCTTATTCTTCACCCTACACACCACTCAGCAAACCCACGCTGATGTGGTTTGTATGGAGTCACCAGGGCCACATAAATCCACATGACGCAGAGTTGCTTCTTTACGGCGAGATGCGTATGGATTCTGCAACCATTGCATGCATGAATCTAGAAATCGAGCTATAATTTCTATCTAAGGAAAATCAGGCTCGAGTCAAAATCCAAATTAACTTCGTTGCAACTACCATTTATGTCTTTGGTTTCTCTATGCAGCCGCATATTTATTTTATATTGGATGTGGTTGTGCATCATCTCAGCCTCACTTTATTCTGAAAAAAATTTTCAAAATATGTGCACGTGAATGTCTAAATACATTCTACACGAAAATCGGTACCATAAATATTTATTTTCTCTTTCAATGTCATCGTGCCCAGGATACACAGTAGTAAAAAAAGCTTGGGTCCAACTTGACTTGCAGGTCAAGAGCAGTTACAGGGACATTTCTTTATACGACGTCCAGGATCCAGAATGAAAGGTCTCACCGACACTGAATTTGTGTGTGACTCAGTGAAGTCAATGAGTAACGGACCTCATTATTCACCAGACATGTAAGGACACACACATCAGGAGAGAGAAAAGCTCAGACTCACACACACAGACACACACACACACACAGAGAAAGACCACTCTACCTTTAATTATTCACCAGGTGGGAATGGGAGATAAGTCCAGCTCCATACTGCCCCCCTACCCCAGTTTCATAATGAATCCTCATTGTGTGTGTGTGTGTGTGTGTGTGTCCGTCCATATAAAAGTCACTAACGCAGCTAGTGTGCTAATGTCCTCCTCGTGCTCATGTGTTATTAATGAGCCACACAAGAACGTACAGGTTCTCAGCACCCAGACAGAGACACTGTTTAGGGAACAGGGTGCTTCTGTAATTCTATTACCCAGAGAGAGGGAGAGGGAGAGAGGGGGAGAGAGGGAGAGGGACTGGGTGAGAAACTGCATTAGATTTAAATGGTATTCGGGCTGTAAACACAGTAGACTCAAGGGAATCTGGGATTCAGTGGGAGGGGTTACATTCCTTAGTTACAGCCTGAGGTTAGAGCTGGTTTTACAAGATATATCAAATTAGCCACCTTAATTCCAGAAATCAAACTTTATTAAAAACATGTGTTGCAGCAGAATGAATTAACATACTGTATATATATATATTTCATAAACCCTCATTTATGAAATGACCAGTTGTGTTACCATTTCACTTCCCTGCCAAGGTATATTTATGATATATTTATGCTATATTTGCAAAACTCCTCCATCCTCCTGGGGAGCAGAACACTGACAACAATAGGTTGAAATGTTAGAAAAGCAATGACTAACAACTAAATGTTATACACCTGCATTTTTTCAAAAGTCATTCAGTAGGTTTGTCTTAAGGTTTCTTATCATAAGGCTAAATTATCCTTATCAGACAAACTGTGATGCTTCTCTGTTTCTCGTCGTCAGAGATACGCTGCACAGTTAAGGAAAGAAAACAAAGTCCTGAATGGAATGTTAGATATGTCTGCTTTTTCTAATCTTCTGAACATTTTCACACCAGTTCACTTGTCCCAGATGGATTTATTGCTCTTGTTCTCAGGTTAGGCTCAGGATAAGTCATCCGACTCCAATGAGGCAATGAACAAAATGTCCAAACCAGTGCCAACATCACCGTAATCTCAGGCTTGTCTGTCAATTCATGTGCATGTCTGCTCCTGTGCCAACACACTGGAGGGAATCTGACGGATGAGGTGAGTCAAACACCATTAACAATAGTCTTCCTATTTTCCTGTCTCCTTTTGCCTTTCAGACTAATAATTACAAAAAAAAAAAAAAATCAACACAACATGCAAAACGTGCAGCGAATGTCACTGTTTTTCTTTAGGTTTGTCTGCTGTGATGTCAGGCCAACATTCTAGAGATAATAATAATATGTTCTGACACAAAATGTTACAACTTCTATTTGTTTTAGGGCCTTTTTTATCTTTTTGGACAAATCAACTGCCACAACACAAAATTATCTCTTTCGTTTGCCTGAAATTTAAGGGAATAGAATAGAGAAGATTTAAGGGAAGCAACTTTAAACCAAAGAGTTTCATTTTCCATTTTTGTTGCTATGGTTGGGTTTTAGGTCCTGTTTATTGCCAGCAGATCCTGTGTCTGGCCTCACAGTCCTCTCCTCTGCAGCACTACATATGCTGCACATTTCAACACTAAAATTCTGGGCATGTTTCCTGTGAGTTTTCTTTGTAGGGATTTAGAAATGAAACAGCGTTTATTGTTGTACATCTAGTGCCTATAATCTATTAATCTACGCTGTTTTAGGTGTAATCTCAAACGCTGCACCCTTTCAGGACGCTTTAAGGTTCTGTCAGTAAGTAGGCGTTCAATCCAATGTGCAAACTCAGTCCCCTGCAGTTACAAAGTTATTTAATTTTAAATGTTGTCCTTACAAACACTTGCCCTGCAAAAAGTATAAACTATAATTGTATTTGCTTTGAGGACAAGTGTCATAACTGTGGCTGCGACAGCTGCTTTCCATAGGACTTCAACATTTTAGGTAAACATCAATTTAAGATATATATACATACAGTATATATAAAGAAAAGACACACAACACAGAGAAAGGGACAGTCCTCCCTCTGACACCAGACCCCAGCACTCTGTCAAACTGTCCACTTAGCCACAGACACGTCCTCAGGCAGTCAAACACTTAAGACCACATTTATTCTTGGCATTTTCACAAGGGCCAATTACAGCTCAGAGCTGGAGGAGCCAAGTGTTGGACACTGCAGCTGACGGAAGAAGAAAATCCTTCTTCATCATCATCACCACCACAGAACTTCCCAAAATCCTATCGATAATAGTTAAGACATGTAGTGGCTCCAACAGTGAAACCAGGAAAAATCTTATTCCATGTTTTATATGCAACAGGCCACTTTATTCAGAACCAAGGTCCAAACATGCTCAGAGAGGACATACTGCAGAGAACCACAGCACCAAGGTCATAAAGGATTTGTGGACAGGACAGATATTCAGAGAATCCAATATCTTAGACTCATTACAAAAAAAAGAGAAATTGTTGAATTGATGTAAAACCAATTTCTGTTACACAAACTTAGTTTGACTATTAATAAAAAAAGGCAAAATTTCATATAGTATCAGAAATCACATCCAAAAATTACATCTGTCTCAAACAACAAATAAAAAAAACTGAAAATAATTCTCTGAAGGGAGACATGAACAGCCATAGCAAGAGTCAAGGTTGCAGCAGGGACTTACTGATATCTGGAAGACTTCCTGTGTGTCATCAAGCATCTGCACCCGGATTGACACCTGTCTCCCTGGTTGCTGAGCTGGAGGACGAAGGCCTGGCTCCAGAGTGGACACTCCAAAGCTGTCAGGTGCGCTGAGTCGCTGTCCAGCAGTGGACGGCCTGTCAGCTGGTTCAACCATAGTGGCGGGTGTTATAGTGAGAGGCTAGACAGGCTGCAGTGTAACCTCCGACTGTCTATAGGAAGAACATAAAAAAGACAAAGTTGGTTTAGTAAATTATGGGGTTACATGTCCATGTGTTTGTGGTGGACGTTGGCTTCTAAATGTACAGAGGACTTTGTAAACAAGCAACTTTAAGATGTTATACTTGGCAAAATTGTCCAAACAATTTATTTCCAATATGAATATTAACCAAGACCAATATATGGATGTTATTTCCCCTGAATTATTGTTATGACTGAAAGGGCATTCTATAAATAACTGGATAAAAAAAATAATAAATATAATAAATAATATTAAATACACTACTTCAACATAAGCTTTAGAAAAGAAACCATATTTATTTTTAAAATTTAAAAAAACGAGATAATGTCAATTTACGTACACAACAATAGGCAAATAAAAGGCACACAGATAGAAACAGCTTAAGTGGGTAAAAAGTCAACACTTCTCCAAAGTGCAAACAAGTGATTCAGCATTGTCACAATGTAAACGATTGCTCTTCTCATTAGAGACGGCACCGAACTGCTTTACACTTACTAATACGATTAGTCCTGACATACAGTAGCACAACTCGAGAAACTTGAACAGGAAAGAATGGCTGGTTTTCCCGGACGACGAACTCCATTATTCTTGCATTATGATCTCCTTACATAGCATAATTGCCGGGACCTGGACTTTGAAGATTTTGAAAATCAGTGGAAAATCCAATACCGATTTGTTACGATATTAAAAATTTGGCTGATATGGGTCCAGTATTATTGGTGTAGCGATATTATTGGACATCCTTAGATGTAATGTAATGCTTCTCATCTACATAAATAAAAATCATAATGTCCTGGCCCAAGACTACGATCATTCATAAGACAAGGACAACACAAGGCCTTATTGTCAGTGACATTTGACATGGTTTCACCGGCCACTGACATTTATACCACATTAACATTAATTCAATCATAATTTAATAAAATGTAATGAATTTTGTATTATTTGGAGATGCACCAGTCAACCAGCTGGTGCCAGTAATGATGCAAATTTGACCAGAATTGTTTACATCATTATTGGCCTTTATTGTTGACAGGCTGGACAACACAGGCTTCATAGAACAGCAGAGAACACACTCACAATCTGGAGCCAACATGTTGTTCGCTTGGAAGGACGGGAATCAAGAGAGATTGTTCGCTATTCTGTAAATATAACAATACGGATAACCATCCTGATCAACACAAGGTCCACGTCTACAAACTCAAACATCAGGTCTATCCTGGTTCTGACTTTGTTCTAGTGTCATATATTGCCTACGTAATATATTCTGTCAGGGATAAAAAGTTAACGGATTTGCAATTTTGAAACCACAAGACATTTGTCCACAGGTCACAACGTAGACAGACAGATTGCTCTCACACCCTGAGTGACACATAATCCAGCTGCAGAACATGCAAGTGAGTTCTACACAAAAGTAAACACTCACAGACACACAAAAGAATGCTCAATCGGAGGCAAGTTCAGACTGGAAGGTAGTCTGCACAAGTGTGGCACATTTGATACGTCCTGAGAAAAGACAGAAACCCATTCAGCCCCGGGGTTCACCAGACTCTCTTCTTTCCCTTGATAAACCCAAACCTCAGACAATAAATTTCCTCTGAGATGTAGGATGACATCAGGCCTGAGGAATGCCATGAACGGTGGTGCAGGGGGTGAAGGCAAGCTGAAGGTGGTGTACCTCCAAAGCTGCTGCTGGTCCAATCCTGTTTTTGGGCTCGAAGCATGGTAAAACAATGTCCATTTCATTTACTTTACCTGATGGACACCACAATAGTGTGACATTGTTAGCCTCTTTCCCTTGGGTCACAGATGTCAAACTCAGGCACGGGGGCCAAATCTGGCCCACAGTGTAATTATATTTGGCCCAAAAATCATATTAAATATGTGCCGGAGTGAGACCGCCCGTATATTGGCCTTAAGTGATGGCAGGATTTGTAGTATCAGTGATGTATGGTCTTTGTTAGCGCACAGACCATTTGTTTTTTTGTTGTCGTTCTGTAAAAAACATTAAAACATTAAAGGATCTGGAAAAGCTACAAATAACACTGATTTTCCGATTTAACTTCTCATGTGTTCATAATATTAAGCAGCTGTTCCCGATTCAATGTTCACGGAAAATTCAGGGGCGAAACTTGAAAACAGGCAAGCTAGGCTGTTGCTTTGGGCTCCTGCCACTAGGGGCTGCAGCCCCAAGCAACTATTTAAGCAAATATTTAGTCTTAATGCCAGTATTTAATTGTGGCCCACTGCGAAACTGAGTTAGACACCCCTGCCTGAGGTAGTATTTGCACTTTTACTACGGTACCAACCAGTCAATGTATATATGGAATTACAGCCTAATTCAGTGCCATTGACAAAACCTTATTGGGACCAAAACTCCCAAAATGAAAACCAATCCAGGATAAATCACTACAATGTACAGACATACAGACATTGTCCTGGTCCTAATCCCTCCACCTGCACACAAAAACACCAGCACCTCTCTGCACCTCTGTGACAAAAGGCAAAGATGGAAACTGGAGCTCGGCCAAGGACGTGACCCGATGATGAAACAAAAGGAAAAAAAAAAGAAAATAAAACGGGACCTGACATTCAGGTTACTCACACACCTGTGGGAACAAATTTGTTCTTGTGTGTCACTTCCTCACTGCTTCTATGAGAATGAATAAGAGCCATCAACACTTTATTATGGAGCCCTGAAGTAATTATGTTCTGGGAAACTTTACACTCTGTCTGCTTCACAATTGGCTCCAATGGTGGACAGTTTCTGTACCAAGTCCTTCTGGACCTGGCCTTGACAGCTGAGTGTTATTTTCCCCGACCAACAACAATTCATTTTCTGCAGAAATCTGTTAAGTATACGTTAGTAATGTCCTCTCATCAAATTATAAATTGGGGACGCTGAGATGGAGACTTGTCCCTCATTGGGGCCCAGTGGATTACATATAGAGCAAGAGTGGAATACAGAGTGAGCTGCTTAGACAGACACAAAGAGAGCTACTGTGGGAGCTTCCAGCCACAGGGCCTTAACTCAGTGGGACCGTGGCCCCTCAGCCAGCCTTTGAACTGGTGTTGGTTGATAGTTTCCCAAGGGTTTGTGGGAAGAGGCCAGGCTCTGGGAATTGGATGTGAAGTGGATCTATTTTGTCTGACATCCACAGTGAGGAGGATACAAAATAGGGTTTTTGATACTTTCAATATTTGGAGTTAGCAAGTCAGGGTCCAACACTGTTGATAAAACCATGTCTCAAAATGCTGCTGTGGGACGTTGACGTTACAGTGAGCTTGGTTAAACACAGACAGGAAGGTTTGGAGAAAAAGCTAGAGAAGACAGATTGACATGGTTTGGACATGTTCAGAGGAGGGACAGTGGAGACATTGGTACAGAGAATGATTCTAGAGATGGAGCTACCAGGTAGGAGACAAAGAGGAGATTGATGGATGCAGTGAGAGAGGGATGGAGGTAGTTGGAGTCACAGTAGAAGATACAGAGGACAGGGGGAGATGGAAATCCCTGAATAAGGGATACGCCGGAAAGGAAAGGAAAGGGAATAAGGGGGAGACGCTGTGACAGAAAAAATGTTTTTCACACAATTCTTGGCAAAAAAAAAAAATCGGGGAAAAAAAAAAAAAAAAAAAAAAAAAAACGCACAAAAACTGAAAAAGCAAAAAACAGGACCCTATTTTATCCATATTTTCTGTGCTTTTCAAACCTGTCTGAGAGGGAAGGAGAAAGAAAACTCTGGGACAGCGACAGTAACCTTGCAGCTCTCGGAGTTATGGTCTTAATTAAAAAAACCCTGCTGTGACTCAATGGCTGTGATAAAATCACAATTGCAGAAATGGTTTAAACTGGTAATAACTGCAAAAAAGTTCAATTCAGGAGTGTCTTTTCAACAGATAAAGCAAAGCTAAGATCAGAGCTACTACACTGACCTCTGACACCTGTGTTCCTCGGGCAGATCGATGGCTAATCCAGAATCCACGCTTTATCAAGGTGACACTTCCCATTTGGGGGCAATAAAGCTGCTTCTCTGGCCTCAGGAGAATTTCTATTGTGAGAGATCAATTCGACAGGCTGCGCTGGAGGTGATATTGATCAGCAAAAGTGAATGTGTCCTGCACGGTGATTTGACAGGTTCAGCTTTGACCCCCGGCCCCCAGCTAACAACTATTAGTGAGATGAGGTGGAGCTCAAACAATAGCAGTCTGGGCTGCGGCTGCTTCGCCCACTCGCATCCCACCAAATGAAAACACAGGTTCAATGAAGACGAGTGTTTTGATTCTCAGCTGACAAATACATCCATAAACAATGTCTTCAGTTGGTCAGGTGACACTTCTCATGCTGTTAATCCCAGTGAACGAGTGTTGTGTGGCACTGAAACACCAAGATTAAGAACATTCAAAGACACACACACGCACTTGAGTCCCTGAATGTGGGTTAGTAGTGTAATCCTTTAAAGCCAGGGCCAAAGGTGTCCACAGGCCGAGGCCAACTACGGACACTCCAGCTCTGCTCCAATCTTTTGTCTGTAGTTGTCTTTTCTTAATAGTCCCTTATTCACATTATTACCAGTTTTGGACTCTGGTGTTCACAAGAAACTCCTACACCAGTGTTATGTCTGGAGGAATTGTTTGTGTGTTTTTTTCCCTGGTGGAAAAACTGATGGTAACTGGGTTGTGGTAGGTCAAAAGGTCCTAGGACAAGTAGTAGAATTAAAAAAAAAATCCAAATTCCAAAGAAAACTGTCCCCTTTCCTTTGACAAGTGTAATACTTGTGTTTGTTTGTTTGTTTTCAAACATTGTTTTATCCAAATTAATCTGGTTCAACAACATTTGAATTCTTATTAATTTTCAGACCTTGGTTCAGGCATCTTGGAACTTTTTGACTGACCTACAGTACTATAGCATTAAGGTAAACATGTCTTTTTGTCCAGAAAGTTTTTTGTTACCTCTGTATCTAGAGTGTTAAACTGATACTGAATTATTGTGTCAGATATATTTATTTAAATGGGGAAAAACAGTTTCTATTGTGTTATTTATCACATTTAAATGTCTGTTCTTTGTGTTGAGTAACATGTTTAACACATCGTTAAGGTTTATCTTTACACAAAGTTTGATAATAATGTTTTTCAATGACAAAGCTTAAAATACACGTCCTTGTGTAAATGACATTGAAAAATACTTTATAAATGAAGACGAATGTCGTGAAGCTTTCACGATGACAGGGTTTGACAAGGCTAGCAAGAGTAGGACAGAGACAATGGCACTTTAGAGAGACTTGATGAATAAATAAAGAAGGGACAACAAAGAGACAAACTCACTGTAAAGAAGTAAATGTGTCAATGCTGGGAGTCATAAAAACCCCGGGAGATCAGATCAGATTAAGGAAATGGACAGACTGCTTCCAATCGACGGCAGCTTATTTACTTAAGAGCCCGGGAACACAGCAGTTTCCTGGACAAACTAACCTGCTAATCTGGTCATTTTCATCTCGTGAAAATAAAGACGTGTTGAACACAATCGCACACGTTTACACTCTACGTGGAGCCTCCTCTCCCAGTCAGAAAAGCATGGTTCTCCTTACCCACAGCTCCTCTTCTCTCTCTCCTTTTCGGGATACAAAATTATCCAAGGTGGCGGCAGAGCTCGGGACGTTGACAACCCCCGCACAGAGCGGCTCCTGTCCGGCAGTGTGTGTTCAGCTGCAGCCGCCGTCTCTCCGGTGGGACCTGGTGAACAGCCCGGCGGCCATTGAAACGAATGCGGGGAAACACTGGTCTCAAGCTCTTTCTCAGGAAACAATAAAGACAGAGCACAGGCGCACACACACACACACTCTCACAAACACACACATACGTCCGCTCGCACCGCCTACTGGACAGCGTTGGTACTACAGCGCCACCTGGCAAGAACCGCAGCCTGACCGGACGGAAGCTCGGGGAGACGTGGAACGGACCACACCGTGACAGCGAATGGTGCCGTTCCCCACCACCGGGCTGCGGGTCCGAATCCAGGCCGGAGTGAATAGATTTTTTAAAATACATTTGTTGATCAGTGAACAGGTATTTATTCTTTTTGAGACAATTCTGACTCTATTCATAACAGGTATGGGCAAACTAAGGCCCGGGGGCCAAATGCGGCCCCTTGAGCTTCTTAATGCGGTCCACCAACCTTGTCCAAATGAAATAATTTATTTATATTATCATTATACTTCTGCCCTTTGATTGCAATGCCTGTGTTCCCCCAGAAAATGGTGTCATAAAGTGTATTAGAATTGTGGCATTGTTGCCTAAACGGTTTTTATTTAGACTTAATCTTACATTAAAATGACTTTGTATAATAGGAGATAAAAGAAAAAAATAATGAGGAATAACTGTAACTCTATGACAATCTGACAATTTTGAAGAAAAGTGAAAAAATAATTTGAAAACTTTTGTTGAACTCTTAAATAATAACACACTGATTATAGTATTTTAATCTGTGTAATTATTAGGGTTGTGCTTGACTAGAGTATAGAAAGGAAGAAAGGGATTTTGCAGAACAAGAAGAAGTTTAGCTCAAGTCACTCTGAAGGACAACCAGGAGACATTTGACAACATACTGTCTGTTTTTTTCAAGTCAACTTTTTCTGAGTTGAAGGATTTTTACCAGCATACAACGTTTTGGCTTTCTTTTTTTGTATTCTAGCAGTTTCACAGGTTTGAGCGCATGTGGAAAACAATAGAACTCACTGTTTCTAATGAATTGTGTCCAAAATGCTATCTAAGCTGTGCTACAATCAACAACACTTTCCATTCCTGGTCACTTTTGTTTTCCTAATGGATCATTTCACGAAAAAACCCTTAAGGACAAGGCTAGTGTGTTGATTATTCCTTCAGTTTGCTGGTTACATGGTGAGACGGTCGAGGTTCATTCACCTAAACGTTGTCTTTTCATTAAAAAACTTCCTTGCCTTCTTGACAAAGTTGCCCTTCTCTTGCATTTGCAGTTGTTCCTTCAAGATCCTGACAAGAGTATCCTCAAAATAACCGTCTTTAGACGAAATGGCCCAGATCAGGAACTTGGCAGGACCAAACTCCATACACAGCTTTTTGTAAACCGCTAGTAGGAACTTGTTGAGATTTTTTGGCAGAGTTGGCGTCAATTGTCCCACAGTTTTTGCCCTAATATTTGCCAACATCCCATCAAAGTCCATGTTATACATGGGTGTATTTGCTTCTGCTGCAATGTAGTTCATCAGTCCACAAAAAAACAGAACTACAAATGTCTTGTCACGCCGTAGGACGTCCTGGTCTTTGTAGTTCAAAAGCTCAGGTAAAACCAACACGTTATTTCCTTCACAGCCCTTTTCAGGTGCAGATCCTTGTTTGTGACTTGGCTCCGAGGCGTTGGATGCACTTAAAGTCAGGGCGTATGCCAGAAGGTTGACCAACTCCTTTGGTTGCATCAGGCTCACCTTTACCTCAGACCCTTTAACTGGCAACATGTTGAGCCATTGGTTGACCGTGTTGCCCACCTCGAGTGCAATCAGCTCTTGCATTTTGTTGGTGACGTAGGAGTGTTCCCTTTTGAGACCCAATGCCGCCTCGAGGCCGAGCTGAACAGAATCTCCCAGACTGGCTACGACGTCATCTTCTGTCACGTACGTGTAGCTCAGGTGACTGAGCCAGATGCCTGTCAACAGTGAACCAAAGTGAGAAGCAAGCTGAGGCTCCACAGTCTGTTGAACCCTGGTGCTGATCTCCCATACAAGTGAATGACTGACATCAGTCAGCAGAGTTGCGGCCTCTGCGCTGACATGTCTGCCGTTCATCACGTGCTTTCTGGACGGGAAGGCCCTGACCACATGCGTGGTGAATATTTGTTTCATGTACTCCAGTTTGAACAGTGGCATAATCAGTTTACTGTCTCTGATTTTGTTTGATGCCATTTTAGGGACGAGGAAGCCTTAAAGTCACGGGTCTGATCTTCTTACAGAGACTTTGGACATCGACGAGGCGGCATTACTCCCTTCTCTGATGTTCACCGTGGTTCACAACAAATGACATCTAGACCATTGCCTTGTTGTCTGCCTGTAAAATCAAAACATTCATGTTGTCCCTGACGTGTCGTTTTTTTAATGCTAAATTAGCAGTGGCAGGAACACGTCTTTACGGCTGTTAGCATCCCTTTTATCATATGGCCAGTGTTCTTATACATTTTTTTGCCTTTTTTCTAAACTCAAAACCGTCCCATCTCCTGCTACCTTTGATGTCAAAGACTGCAGTCAACCAACAGACATGCTGTAGGTTGCCGTGCGACACAAATCACACAGGTGGTGTTTGCTCTACGCCAATGTCCCATGTTAAGGACTTCAACCTATATTTCCTGGAGAATATTTTCCCTGAGGGCAGTTTAACCACATTACCACATGTCTTTCATTAGTACAGTACACGTGGGTGTAATCACCTGTGTTGGTACGTAATCTGGACCTAAACACAGCGTTTTTAACAGTTTTAACCCAGTGATTGCACGTGATGCAGTGGTGACTTTGCCTTTAGTTGACGTGGTCTATAACATAAATATAAATGTACAATAGGATGTTGACGGTGACCTGTTACATTGAAAACACACATATATCCTTTATATTTACAAATAGTATAATTTATACTCTTAAGTACGGGACGTATGTATGTGTACTGTATGTGCTGCATGGTGCACGCGTAAGTATAAGTAAGCATAATTGTGTGTGTATGTGTATAAAGTATATATATGTATATGGGTAGGCGGGTATATATATATGTACATATATATTTAATGAATATGTGTTATAATCTACTAATACTACTGACATTAACCTATAGTTCAACCACTTCTACTATTTTCCACTGAATCTAACATCCAATGTTCACAGTTCACAGATTTTACATAATCGAATACCCGCTTTACTTGTGTCTGTGTCTCTTTTTTATTGTATTTATCTCTAGTTTGGTGCTTTACTGCTGCTGTAGCTATAATTTAAATGAATAAACTTCTATCAAAAGTAGACGATTTTTTTTTTCACCGAAAATGACGGCGGCAGTGTCTAAGGCAAGCCTCGTTGGCGCAGTAGGCAGCGCGTCAGTCTCATAATCTGAAGGTCGTGAGTTCGATCCTCACACGGGGCACTGACTTTTCATTTGTATTTGGTTCATTAGTACTGTATCACAGTAAATACAGGATTATACTCCATAATACCAGGTGAGTGTTGTATTAAGACAACCATCGAAGTGGTTTTCCATGTTATCCACATTTCTTCTAGAAAAGTAACACTTACAGTAGATAAAAACCTTTGAGATAAACAAAGGTCTAAGCTTAGACCAAGCTTATTTATAGTCGATGAAGGTTCTCAGTCATATAGGTCGAGGTTAATGAGTTAAGTTATGCAACTGGACATTCAGTATTTTGAAAAACCTGAGGTGAAATGATTTCCAAAAAACTGAAGCTTGAAAAACTGAAGACATGAGGAATAAAAAAAAGAAACGTCAGCATTAATTCAGACTGAAAGCAATATATTTAATAATTTATTTCCACCATGCATGAAGCACCTAGAAAATCATTGTACAGCAATGATATCACATGTCAAGGAAATCTTAGCGTTTGTCACATTAGTGTGATGACAGTTAGTGATAATGATAAAAGACAAGAGAACAACAGCAGTGTGGTCAAATGAGGCATCACTAAGCTGACAGTCGTCATATCACACCTGACACCTTTGACAATCACAACTTGGCTTCAACATTTTAGTTAGTAGTGACGGGTTTGACCGTCTTTTTACACCAGATGAAGAATGTTTATTTTTCCAGATCCCCCGACAGAAATGGGGGTTGAACTCAATGCAGGTCAGTTGTTAAGTTCAAGTGTTTGAAATGAAGAGGAAGGGGTTCAGTTCTGTACTTTTACTCCTGTCTATTTAATTTGGCACCAAAGTAAAACAGCACAAATGTTTCTCGAAGCTGTTTCGTTTACCATTATGTGATCTTTTCACTCCTAAGATACATTTATTGTCTTTATCTGATCTGATAGTGTTCAGAGGCTAAACGTTAGGAATCTACAGCTGGTTCAGATCACTTCATCTATCACAAAAATTTTGCAGCATAAAACGGAACTATTTTAAGACTAACTGTGACGCTACCGTGTTAACGTTAAAGCGTTCTATAGAACAACCATAAATGGCCTTTAGTCTTGTTAAGAAAGCTATATCTCAGTATTTCACAGTATTAATGACTGTAGAGCTGCAGTAACACAACTGTGGAAATTAAGAAAAAAAAAACATCAGAAATGAAAACGTTTGATAGATGAAATGTTTAGTGCCACCTAGTGGTGACTTTGTTGTATGCCAAGGGCTTCCCTATGTGGAGCCTGAAGTCTTCTCAAAATATACAAATGTAGTAGCACATCCTGGCTAAGCCTAACAATATCAAGATGTTATCATAACAATCCAAATATTTAACTTTTCAACCATTGCACTGTTGTTAAATTGTAATTGATTTATCTTTATGATTGGAGATAATATTTAAGTGTTGCATAATGTGGTATTTAATGTTTCTGAACAAAAGAAAACATATCAATCTATTTTTCAATCAGCATCATTGTTATAATACTGAAGGACAAATACTGCTTTGGAAAGGGATAAGTAAAGGTTCAGCTGTTGTGATAAAATTTCCTTTCCTTCCTATTTTGATATGTTGCATCTCATAACTAAGTCAAAAGTCTGAAAAAAGAGTTTCTAAACCTGCCTATGGGCATCTCTTTGGAGAAGGTCACAAAGATAACTATTTCAAGGCCTCAGGATTGGAATATAATGCAATAAAAATGATCAAATTTCATGAAGCTTCAAGATTGCTTACTACAAGTCAAGAAGAAGTTGTACAGTATTAGGACCAGTCATCGAGAGCAAAGGACAGGGGTTATATATCAAGAATGAACATTCTGGCCCATCTCTAAGAATATATCTCAAAAAACAAAAGCAGAATTCAGAATTGTGTTGGGTCGGATTTTTTTCAGCAAATACTACCACCTAAAAAATACTTGAAAATGTACGGTGAGCGTCTGCAAAAGGAGATGGAAACAGGATTATACAGTGAGAGAAGTAAAACATTGTATTTGAGAATGATTTGGAAAAAAGGAAAAAGCATTGGAGATAAAACGAAAAATGTAAAAATTAGCGATTTCACAGCCAGACATTTTCACAGGAGTGTGTAAAACCTTCCTGTCCACCTCATGTCAATAAAATACTAAGGCCTCTTAACATTTTTAATACTGATATAAGTTGACAGATGTGCAAAGAAGATCTAGTTCAGAACAATCACAAAAGAAAGAAAGACTCCAAATACTCGCTCCACCTCCAGTGGCAAACATTTCAAGTGTTGTGATGTTAAAGTAGGAGAAGGAACATTTTTTTCTCATGATAACGGCTGATATAGTTTATACATCTTAGTATTTATCCACACATCATATGATGAAGTGATGAAAAATTATAAAGTCATAGGTCCATTCACATCGGTTACTCTATGTGGAGAAAAAGACTGCAGATCCATTCTTTCGTTCCTTCATTGAAGCGTTCATTCATCAACAACGTGTCACAATGCGGATGACCACTAGAGGGCACTTTGTTAACACCTTGTTGAGCACGACCAAAACAGAAAAGCATGTTGGAGTAAACAGAGCAATAAAAAAAACTGTCAAGGCCTCTAAGATGAGAAGATATGAAACTTTTCTTCTACGGTCTCCACAAGTTTGGGCGATTTGTGTGGACAGACTGAGTTATCCATTCTTCTACCAGTGAAATACTGTCATTTATTTAAGCTTCAAGTGTGTTAATACTAAATTGTTCCTCCTTCATTCTGTTACTTGCCCACATTAGTAATCATTCATTTTTGCACGTTCATTCCTTCATTTTTAAAAGAGGTAATGATTTTTTTCCCTTCTCCATCCCCTGAAGGAGGTTAGTGCATACAAGTATGAACAGATGTCCTCCTCCATCACCAGAAGAAGAATGTCTATGCTCTCCTGTTACCCTCAGAACAGCACATCTTCATTGGTGATGAGCATCTCCACCACCAGTCTCTGGTATCTGATGTCGTTGAGGGCCGTCATGGCGTCCAGATCGGGCGATCTCATCAGCGTGGGGCCGAAGACGATTCCCAGATTCTCACTGGACATCAGGTTCTCTTTCTCACATTGGGTGACCCTTGGAACAGGCAAAGTCGGAGGAGTGGAAATCATTATAACCAGACAGGTTGTTACACATAAGGCACAACGGGTAATAACTATCACCATGGATTGTCAGAGCGTTGCAGCTACTGTACTGAGGAGGAGCCTCACAGAGTAATACTGAACTATACTGCAGAGTAATACCTACTAGGCTTTAATGTAATGCTATGGTGGTGTGAGTATAAGGACATCAAAATGCCACCAGTTTAGAGACTGACTTACAAAGCAGCTTTAAAATTATGTCTGGAATCATCACTGAAACACCCAAACGTCAACTTATCTGACTATTTTGTGAAACTTAATGCCCCTGAAAATCTGGGGTGCCATATGTTTGACAAAAGACCAAAAATAGACATAGAAATTGTGCCTTATATGGGTGTTCCTTATAGCAAAGATATGGTAATCAAATTATTGTACTAAGAAAGTGAGACCTTCTCAGGTGAGCCATGAGGTATCGCAGAGTCTCGCAGTGAGCAGGCGGCAGCAGTTTCAAGGACTCGTGAAGAGACTCAAGTCGTTTTTCTGGGTCAGTAATTTCTGTAATAAAAAAAAATATGCGTGCATCATCAAAAAAAAGATTATTATTTAATTGTCTTCACAAATTCTTGCAAGTATGGACACTAAGAACCTACTAGCTGTATCTATGAATCGTGGGTAGGCGTCATAAGTGATTAGCGGGATGGGCAGCTCCCTGAAGTAGAGCTTCAGAGCTCCAGTGATGATATTAATGTCCTCATATGCACTCGAAGAAATATCAGCCTTTTCTCCATCTGTGGATTTAAAGACAGAAGTGAGAACCTCGGTAGATGATGGCTGTGACTCAGTGTGGTCTGTCGCTCAACCACTGACCTCTGTCAAATGCCAGCTTGACATCTTCAATAAGTTCACTGAAGCCAGATATTCTGTACAAACCCTCTGACTGAACACCTAGAGGACAAAAAAGGAAGTTGTCAAATATTAAGAATGAGTGAAATATTCAAGATGCTGTTGTTTTCACATCCAGATTCACAAGTTTTAAGTTTACGATGTGTTTGTTTGTCATGTGGATAAAACAACACCCGAATAACAACAATAACAACATCTTCACAACCGCGTCCACAGTTTCTCACCTCTTTGCTCGATTTCCTGTATACACATATCGACCACCATTGGTCTCTTAGTGTTGTGGGCTTTGACGAGTGTGGTCAGGTCACAGCTGTAAACCTTCTTCACATGCCGCAGGTCAGGCTGGCAGTCGTTGGGAACCACTTTGGAGCACTGCTTGTGGACATTCAACCCACAGTCTGACAGGGGAAAATATTCATCTCTGTTATTTCGTCATTACAGGGTGTAAATGGCCTACCTAAATGAACTAATAAATGAACTTTTTTTGCAAACAATATGAAGCAGCTTTGCCACTGTTGCTTTTAACAGCACAGAGCACAGAATACCTGGTACATTACCTCAAATACAATAATTAAATCTTCATGTAAGTATTTACTTGGCAAAATCTACTTCCTTTTTTAAATAATAAACCCGTAAATACAGCGTGTAAAAGGATACTTGCTACGGCCTTCCAGAGTTAAAAAAGAAAGAAGAACTCAAGATAGAAATAAAGGAACAATCTGTATTTCTATATTTTTGTCTGTTACCTGCACACTTGACCCCTTGAGCGATGAGACCCCACATGAAGTTGGCGCAGTACTCGCACCAGTGAGGACCCCTGAAGGTATGAACCTGGAGATGTGGAAATAAATAACAATTTGAGATTAAAAATAGTTGAAAGAGTTGTTCTTTAAAAAGAAAAAGTCAAACAAAGCAACAATGTCTTTCCGTGAGATGCACAAGAGAACTATTTAAAGTCTGTTTAATGTGCTGACGACGTGACTTGGGTCCGACAAGATAACGATGCTTATTGGCGCCTGAAAAATAATGGTGCAGCCATAATGGAGGTGCTGAAGGAGGTGCTTATAAAAAATGCAGGAAGAGCACAGTAAAATCGGCTTTTATTGCATTAATTAGTTCTATATACGGAAATACTAATGACCTTTGTCACATCAAAGTGCTTTGTGTACTTTTGGTGAGTGTGTGTACGTGTTCACACATTTCCCTTGAGCTCATAAACTGTGCCCTGACCTTTGTCTGCTGGTGGTTATATGGAAATGTGGGAATGTGAGGCTAATGAAGGCCGAGCCTTCGACATGTAAATCAACAAATGTGTGTGTGCGTGTGTGTTTGTTTGTGTCAAGTCTTGCTGACTCAGCTCACTTGACCTTATTTAAATCACCCATCACATCCGCACACAGAGGCTCTAATGTGCAAACACCCACAGAAAGACAACGTCCCTCACCTTGAAGTTGTGGACCTTCTCATACTTGGGCGCCAAGTCGCTCTCCTTCAACGTCGCTCGTCGAACCAGAGATGTGAGCTGTGAAATGGCAAAAGATCTGATTGGTTGCCAGAAGGTTGAAGCAGGGGATGTGGGTTTGTTAGGAGCCTGTGCCCTTTTGAGAAAGGTTCTGGATCCCACGCAAGGGTCTGGTGTCCTGCCAGAGACCGGCAGGGAGGGAATTGAACCAGCGCTGACATTTAAACCGAGAGCGGCCGTAAACAGAGTTCCCTTCTGACATGTTTCTTTCTCCACTTCCCGTCTACGCGATCGTCTTTTCGCTTTCGCTCTTTTAATGTTGTGCCAGTCGCAGCTCGGCATTGAGGGATAGTTTGTTTGGCTTTGGATGCTCAAAACAAAAAGTGACAAACAAATCAGAACCACAGGCAAACAAAGGACAACAGCATCAGTTCTGAGTAATGAGCCAAAACGTACTTTTAAAAAAATATGCCAATCAGATGAGGTAGAACAGATCTAGTTTGGAGCAAACAATAAAAAACCACCAGTCAAAAAATTCCACCTGTCTATGGAAACGACATTTCAAAAAATATCATAAAACTTCAAAGTTCAATAATCCTTCAGAGCACGACTGAGGCAGTTTCTCCCTCTCTGTATCCTGTAGCTCCAGCCCACATGGCTTCAATGTGACTGATAATCTCCTTTCTCTCTTACAGACTCACTAGGCAGAAGCAGCTGAGAGGCAGGAGGAGGAGGAGGAGGAAAAGTGGTGATGGGATAGGGAGGCTGGGCAACGGAACGCTGATGGATGAATTTAACAGGTTACACCGGGAGCAGAGGGAGCCAATCGGAATTCTCAGGGAAGCTTGTTGTTCCGCAAGCAGTCCTTCTGACTTCAACCGTCCCCAAGGAGAAGGAGGGGGGAGGAAAAGGCAGCAGAGGCAGGAGAAAAAGGGTGAGGAGACGATGAGCAGAGAGGAGTTTATCTCATTCTTCATATCAAATCAGAGGCTTTTCTGTTGAGGTGGATATTGTAAGTGACATCTTCGTCACAGTCTCCTGAAGCAACAGTGACTCAACTGACCCTGATTTCCTTACACAAGGTGAGGTCTGTTAAACAAACTGGAATCAAACAAGGTTAGAAATACAAAACAGAGGGAGGGTAAAAACCTCTGGACACTGTTTGTAATGAGCCAGCTGTCAATATTAACCAAGCTGATCATGTTCTACAGAGGACTAGTCCTAGAGAAGACTTGTGAAAAAAAAAAGGTAGTCTACAACATACCAATTACCATTATTATATAAAACATTAAACAAACCAGCCACTAGGGAGCACAAGTCAGTGTTTTTTAGTGCCGGTCCCAAGCCCGGATAAATGAGGGTTGTGTCAGAAAGGGCATCCGGCGTAAAACTTTGAAAAGATTTGTGATCTTGACTAATAAAGAAAAAAAATTTGGAAAAAAGATGGAAATTGTTGACTCGCTGTGGCAACCCCTGAAAAAGGGACAAGCCGAAAGGAGAAGAAGAAGAAGAAGATATAAAACGTTAAACAATTCCCTCTGACTTCCTACCAGGGAGAGACAGCGGGCGAGTGAGTGAGAGACCTTTGGTCTCAATGTCAAAGCCCCACTGCTTGGTCGGCAATTCCGCCCAATTGTTAAAGCACACACGTATGCAGGACCATTTCTGACACGCACTCGTACACACATGTGCACACATGCATATGTGGAGACATTGATGTATGAGGTGCACAAACGGTCGTCACACACCGCAGGTCACACAAGGCCTTTGGGGGTTTTGTGGCCCGGTTGTAGCAAACACCAACACATCACCAGGAAACCGCTGGGGCCGTTGGCGTCTATATGTTGAATATGTATGTGTTTGGGTGTGTTTGCATCACCTCGCTCAGACTGCACAGTCGTGCGCAGTTGGATTTGCATCTTGGTCCAAACAAAACCACTGCAGATGCAGGTTCTGCTCCTTTTGTGTCGAGTGTATAGAAATCTACAGCTTCAAATTACTGGACCAGTGACAAACTCCTAGCGATTGACTTAGTGAGGCAGGAGGTTTCTGCAGGCAAACCCCGCTGTTATGCAACTCCACTGCAGAGCCACTGGCTTGAGGCCATATCTTCTCTGCATCCAGCTTCTTCCCACTGATTCCACTTTTTCACCATCTCTCCTCAGATCCTCTGCCCACCTCTTCATTCTTTTAAACTCAGCAGTATCTGACCATACCCTGTTTATTTCCAATGAGATTTCAATAAAAAAAAAAAAATCCCCATGCTATTTTATCAGTTTGTGTGTGTCAACGTGGGAGCAGATGAGTGTGTGTCCTTACCCTCTCCTCTGCATTGCAGTCATCTTTGGCCGGAGCAGGTCCATCAGGGGCCTCAGGGCTGTGAGGAATGTGTTTCTTCAGCGTGGGCTCCTGGTTCAGAGTGGTGTAGCCCACGTGTTCATAGATGGGGTTTATGGTCATCTTGGCAATGTATTCCGCTGCCTGATGGAGGAGACAATGGTTAAGACACAAGCAGAATATAAAGTGTTTTTCAAACTTGGAGATGCAACCTCAAAATGGAGTCATTGGGAATTTAAATATGATCAACAGAAATGTCTCGTAATGACATTAAAAATTGTACTTTCATCAATATAAATCAACTTCAAATACAATGCAGCAAATACAGGACTGAAAAAATCTCAGGGGGCAGTTAAAATGTGAGAAGTCATAATAACAAATAAGCAGGCTAAAATGAATGGATGGAGTCAATTCTAAGTGCATCATTGATATCTGATATTCTATGATGTGTCTCTGTGACAGTGGTGACAGTGAGGAAAGATGCTGACACAGCAGAGAACAATGTCATTTAGGAACAGCAATGTCTTCACACTTCTGTTTTGGCCTGAGCTCACACATAATCCAATATGGAAACCAATACCTCCACAGATGTTGGTGGAACCATATACTTTATCCTTCTATTGTACGTCCCTATGGATGAAAGACTCTGCAAATGTAACTGATGTTTTGAATAGCACAATGTAAAGGAATATTTTGTTAAATAAATAAGGAAAACAATGGACAGCTTTGTAGAAATAAATTTCTAAATTATAAATATCTCTCAGCTAAGGCGTTAACACAACAAACTTCTAGAATATTCTAGGATCCCTCATTAAACTATAACCACAATGTTGATGAAGGTTCAGTTTCCCTTGTGTACCTTGGTCTCGATGTAGAGAGTGATGAGTCCGTCTGTGACCAGATCGTGGATGGACTCAAACCTCTTCTCTCCAACAAAGTGTTTACCGTCATGGTAGAGCCTGAAGTTTTTGGTCTGGTTTCCAAACCTGAAGTGACACATTGTTCATGTTTATTATTTAACTCATGCTGCGGCTAAAGGTTTTGTTAAATTTTTGTTTAATTTATTTCTATACAACTTAATTTTTGCACTAAACTGAGATTCATGCACTGGTGGCTTAGTTATTAAGAAATCAGACTTAGGTCCAGAAGGCTCCAGGTTCTAATGAACCAGCTGCCAGGTTGTCACTGAGGTGCTCTGATCATAGCACCGTCTTGACCCACATAACTTCCAGTGGGCTCACCACCCACAGGAAGGCTCATAATATTGTGCAGTGTGATTTGGGTCGTGGAGACTGCTGGCACTGTGACCCAGCAATGGATAAGTGGATGAAGATGGATGGATATTTCAATAATCAAAGTTTGTTACAGCATAACTAGGTCAACACACACTCGCTACTTTAGCATGAAACCAACAGGCGGTAACAAGGCGTTCTGAAATCATTAACCCAAAAGTTAAACCTTTCCTTTTTTTCTCTCCCAGACTGGGAATCCAGTTTGAGTGCAGTGTATTTATGGAACATAATTAGAACCACGGGACGAAGACCACATTGAAATGTTCAGGTAAAAGAAGGATGTAGCTATGAATAGAACTGCTGACCCAAAACTCCTCATTAATGAAGCCACAGACCCATTAAAAAGTGTGACACTTATTCTCAGCATATGACTGAGCCACTCCAACAGAACTGGAACAAAGTTTTTGACATCATCACTGTACAGTTAACTCACAAAACAAAACAAAAAAAATAAACAGTAAGAAACAATATGTTCTGACAAAGTAGTCAGTGAAGAAAACAGGTTAAATCAACTTAACAATTAAGGTACATATACACATGACAAACTATATGACATAAAAGATGTTTCACACATTACTCCTTATTTTGTTGTCATACAAATGTATGGAATAGAAGCAAACCAAGGGTCTCACTGTTAATTATTTTGGGCTGGGTACAGCAGTCAGCCATTCCTAGACAGTGAAGGTATCACTGGAATTTTACTGCTATTAAATATAGCAACATCTGAAAGTACAATGGTTCTGACCATTGACATTTTCTGCAGACATTGTTTCCAGTACAGTACATAAGCCCATACCTTAGGGCCAGTGTGTATGTGCCTGGTTGCCTCTGACTCTCCCTGATGAGGTAGCTGCCTTCAGCTTGGCTCAGCAGATGGTCAGCTTCTTCCCTCGAGATCATCCCATGATATCTGGACAAGCAGGGACGCATCAGAGGCAATTGTATTGAAAGGGTTTTGGGGAAAATAAGTCAACAGTACAATATATGAAAACACAGATATGAATTCAATATTTGGAAAGTTTCCATGCAAAGCAAAGAAATTAACTCACTCTCTGCCGTAGTATTTTGGTCGATTATCCACCTGGAATAGGTGGATAACAGTGGAAAATAAGACATATAAACATAAGAAATCGTAAACACTATACCCTTTATAGTATTAGGTGTGATCAGAAAAGTGAAAAGAATGTTTGTCTGTAAAGATACTCATTCATCCACTTCATCCACCCAGAAACTTCCTCAGTTGAGGAATGAAACACCTTTCAACTCCATGAAAAAGCCCACTTGTCTACAACTTAATTTTCTGGATGACCAGAATGTAATTTAACTTTGACACTGAATCAGTGAAACTTGAACATTTACTTAAATACTTAAAAACAGCCACAATGTTTTTATATGGCATTGTGCCACAATGTGCAAAACAACAGTGAAAATGCTAATAACAACGTCAAATAAAACTAAGAAAGTAATCTGTATGCAAACAGAAGAAAACAGATGAGTACCCACACAAAATAATGACATCTGCTTATATACTTGTGCTAAACATCTTCCCAGACTTTGGCATACTCTGTGTCTTGCCTGTAAGTGTTGTTCGTTGCCAACCCTTTTTCTGAGGCATGTGAATGTGAAGGTGTGTTGCACAAGTCAGAAAAAGCTGCTGCTACTGCAGGTTTGTGATGATTTCCATGTAAATTGCTGAGAAGTCAATTAATGAGTATGAAACTGACAAGCAGCAGTGAATATAAATAATGTGTGTGTGTGTGTGTGTGTGTGTGTGTGGTGCATAAACTGCCTATTCTTTACACCCCAAGGGGTTGAAAATAAAATCATAAATATCACATGAGCACAAGAAATCTTCTGGTATTTACACTGAACACGGATAGACATCACTAACGCTCATCAGCACCCCCTGCTGATTTGCAATAGGAAGGTCCAGATAAAACCTCTGGATTTTTAATACAATAATGAATTGACTGTGACATAGAAGTGACACAAAAGAAAGAAAGCTTTTGTGTTAAAGGGGAAATTTTGTATGTAGACTTAGGAAGACTCGTCATGAAGTCATAACATAGGATATTGCAAAATAATGAATGGAATTGGTCGATATTCACTAGCTACAAGAGTTTCACCACTGAGAAAACTAACATTCAAAGACTCAAAACAATTTAACATACACACCTGTCATTCTGGTTTTAAATGTTTCTTTTGTTACTGCTGTCATTCCCTCATTCATTGATTCATTTATCATCTCCCTTTTAGTCTTTTTTATGTTTAGTTGGCTGTGTTTTATTTTCAACAGGGTTGAAAAGAACTACCTCAGTGTTTAAAGAAGAAGATAAACTGCATCTTAAACGTATATAATCTAAGAGCACACAGTTTATGG
>JAFBJS010001986.1:41015-53708 GCA_016785265.1 Paraplagusia blochii | reverse complement strand
TGCATTTAACCCATCACCAAAGTGAGCAGTGGGCAGCTAATGAGCGCCCGGGGAGCAGTGTGTAGGGACGATGCCATGCTCAGGGCATCTCAGTGGTAACTTGGCGGTAGTGGGATTCGAACCGGGAACCTTGCAGACCCAAGTCCGCTTCCTTAACCACTAGGCCACTCCCCCGGTTTCACTCAAGGAAAACTAACACTGAGAAAACTAACATTCAAAGACTCAAAACAATTTAACATACACACCTGTCATTCTGGTTTTAAATGTTTCTTTTGTTACTGCTGTCATTCCCTCATTCATTGATTCATTTATCATCTCCAGGAGAAAAAAAGTCACAAAGCTAACATGACATTATTAACTTCTGATAATCATGGTGAGTTACTGCCATACAGGCGCTCAACAACTGCATGCATTTTTACACACATTCCACGCAATATGCTACTAAAACACAATAACACACAGAGTTAGGCTTTGACTGTTGTCTCACCTCACAGGTACAGGTGAGTCTGCGTGGATGTGGCGCCTCCTGCTGGAGCTGATACACTGTGGGAGAAAATAAGGCCAATAACAGTTCAACCAAAGGTTTGGAAATAATCACGAAAGGAAAGCAGAAGTTAACCAACAAAAACACTATAAGTTTTAGACCATATCACAAAAAAGCACTTACAGTAGGACTTCCAAACCGGTGGTCTGTACTCATCGTGATCTGAGACGAGAACGTTCAAAGAAAAGGTTAGTAAATGGTAGATCACATCATATTCGTTTTGGTTGCTATGCCCCTAAATGGCTACATACAGCAACTATTGACTGAAATGTCATCTTAAGTAAAATAATACATTTATCATCCTATAATAATAGAATATTTTATTTGTTACCAGGGATTGGGACATTGTTTGTTTGACACCATAAACTTTTAAGCAAATAAATCATAAAATATAATACTCGACCTTTTCTTCAGTGTAAAAGCCACTCAGTGTAAGAGCCACCTGACCTCATGTAAAATAAAATATTGAAATTTATACCAAAAATGACAGAATCCCTTGTTATTGGGATTGATTTATGTGCATTTATTAGCTCTAAAAACATTCTTCTTTTTTATTGCCAGTATTTTTGAGGCTCTTAAGTCTTAGTCACCAGATGTATGTATCAAATAACTAAGAACCTATTAATACAAAGTATATTAATATTTGATGTAGCAGTTTTTCCCCAATAAATACATACAAGTCATCCACTGTCTCATTTTACATGTTATGTTGCTGCTTTAATGGGGCCTATGGGACTCGTTATTGTCAGCCAGTCAGTTTTTGTAAAACTCCAACATCAATACTCACCTATACTCATAAAGTAGCCGGCGAAATAATACATTTTAAACAGAAATTAGAGCCAGACTTCCTTACATAATTATTAACCAGAGAGAACATAGACAATAAACCCCTTTTGTGCACAACACGCCTTTTATGATGTTTGCGAATGCTTACCGAAGACATTGAGGGCCATTTTGCTTCTCTGATGTAGTGATAATCAACAACGTAACCGCAGATCCGATATTCAAAACACAGATCCATTTAAATCCTGACGGGGAAACAAAAAGACAATAAAAGACGGTTCTAGACAAAGAGAATAGTGCAAGGTGAATATGCACATGACAGTGAGACTGTAAACCTGACTATCAACATAAGCTGAGTAACGATGATTAGCTGATACAGCTGAGGAATGATTACCACTAAAGTATCCAGTATAGGGACTACCAGCTCATGGTAGCGGCCCCTGCCTTCCTCAAGGCGATAATGAAGGAGCCACCCTGAGGCTAAGACTTCAACCAGCTAACTTCGTAAAGAAAACAATTCCGAAACTTATACTCGGTTTATACTCCACGACGGCGGCAAGAAAATGAACTACACGCGGGTTTTTGCACATAACGGTAGAATAATAACACGTAGTACTCACTCACAGTGACATCCATCCTGCATTGTGGTCGCCATCTTTGCTAGGTCACGTGATCAGTCTCGCCCTCTTTCCTAGGTAGCTATGGCAACTGATATCATTTGTGATGAGTAATGCCAACTCTCGCATCAAATCTAGCCAGAGTCCATCTCTGGGTGTATATAACACATGAATAACAAGTACTAAGCGGACATAAAAGATTTGGTCATTTTCAATTATTATCGTCTCAGGTACTTCAGGCCGGTTAGCTCAGTTGGTTAGAGCGTGGTGCTAATAACGCCAAGGTCGCGGGTTCGATCCCCGTACGGGCCAATACACTTTTGATAACTAATCAACTGCAGCAACATAAGTTATGTTGGTAAAAATTAGTTTGCCACCACTGCTTTATAACCTATCTACTTTTTTAAAATCTCTCAAAAAAGTCTAAAAAGCCTAAAAAGTAAAGAAAATGCAAAACTCAGTCATCTAAGAGCATAATGTTGTATACAATGTATATTTACATATGTCTATGAGCAAAAGTATGCTTTATTCATCACATAAAATATTTATCCAGTAACAATTTATAAAATGTTGTTTATGTACAGGTTTTAACTAATGGGTAATCTAATCCGATTTTAAAGACTATCCCTGAAAATTTTTACTATATCATAAAATGGCTTTTTATTTTGCAAAATGAACTAAGGGTACCAAGTCTGATTTGGATTTTTCACCTCAAGTCCAACCGTTTTACCCAATTTCGGTGTGCTTTCTGTTTGTATGTGGTCTACAACTGAAAGCTATAATTTAGAAAAATGCTCATGGAAAATGAGCAATAATAGTGCAAATTGAATTCTGATTCTCTGTGGATTTATACACAACATTGAGCCTTGGCAAGCAGCTGAGTTTCTCTGCTTTCACTAATGCGGGTCTTAAATGTCATGGTTCTGTTTCCATAATAGGTCTTCAAAGTTGGTGTTTGTATGGCTGATGTTGCTTAGAGATATTGTAAATAATGTCACATCTGAAGTGGTAAAAAAATGTTTCTTTGCTGCAATACATTCACTCTACAGTCCTAATCCCGAGCTGTTTTGGAAGCTCGACATATTAAATCTCAGCAACAATGGGTAAATGGAAGAAAATAATGGGATAAATGTATTATTTCTCTAACATTCATAATTTGTTCTGATCCATTTATTAAAATAATGGATTCCAATTTGTGTAATTACCATTTATAATAACACTATTTTTTTTAGACAGACCACTTAATGATTTTTATGCCCAGTAAATACTATTTAATAACAGAGTTTTGAGGCATCATAAACCTATAACTAACTGCATTGTATTATTGTATCATTTATTATTATTAATAATAACAATAATAATGCATTTTATTTAAAAGCTCCTTTCAGGTCACATATGGACAAAAAATTAAAGCTGCCACAACCCACTTTTTTTCTTATGCTTTACAATGATGTCCTTGCCAGTTAGCTGAAAAACAGTGCTGCAGAGTTATGGTTGAATAATATCAGGTTATGAAAGAAAATTATATCCCTTTCTTCTACAGTACTGTTGTACACCTCTTCTGCAATGATCTGAAATAATCTCTTCTGTCTTTACTCTTTATCAGCGGAGTGCTGAAGCTGTCCAAGACAACAGGCGCTTGGCACATTTCTCTATTTGCTTTATGGGGTTTAAACATTATGCAATCTTTGGAATCAGACTTTGCAGTGGAACTTTCCCACAGCTCACCCTCCCCTACAGGTTCATGTGATGTGTTCATGAATAGCCACAGTGCTGACACGTTAAGAAGCACTCCAATAGGTGTGTCCCTGTTCTTTGGCGTTGGCCTTAACATAACCAGAACACACCTGCTTTCTTGGTAACTCATAACCAGTGGTCAATGACTGTGATTAACTGTTTTGTCTGACTAGAAATCCATTACTTGCTAATTACTGCGCCTTCATTCATTTTCAGACTAAACATTTGGGTTATGAAATATCAAAACGTTTTTAACTTGAGCATTTGTTGAAAACAAGACATGTATGTCTCACAATTTCAAGTTGGCTAAGCATAATCTACTGGCATCACAAAGGAACATGTTTCTCTCCATATCCTAGGGGCAGATCCTCTGGCACAAACTGGATCATAATATCACACAATTTTTGTATTGCAAAATAAAACAAACAAAAAAAGAACAGCAGACACACTTGTTTGTCATCCCAGCAACATAGATGTCAACACAACAACACAACGTAACATTTAAATTTGTACTGAGTGTAATTTAGTAAAATGCTATGAAAGCTTCAGTTCTTTCTTACATTTTGTGTCAACTCTTTCATGATAATTGCAGAAAACATAATGCAAACAAAAACTATTGTTTCCAAAACAACATTTCCTACTCTGAATTCATAAATTATCTGACAAATGTTATTATATTTCATTTTCCGTGGAAATAATTATTCACATTATTCGTTTAATTCAATGATAGGAATTATAGAGCTACTGTTTACTTAAAACAGCTCTCATACTGTTAAGCAGTACTTCCCAAACAGTGAGGTCCAAGGTGAACAAATAAACATAACCCACAGTTAAATGCTGCCTTCAAGGACACTTCGTAAAAAACGAAACCTCGATCTCCGCGACCTGAAAATGTATGTTGTTCACCCACTTGAAAATCTAATACTTTGGAATTAAATGAGACATTACCTTACTTAATCGAATATGGAACATTGAAAAGATAAGTGCGTGTTTTGTAATACGGCAAAAACAAACTCTTAGTTTAGCACAAACGTTGCGTTCTGAGAAAATGCGCAGGCGCAATGGATGTGTTTGCGTTCTCCCTCCCTGTCTACTCTGAGACTGACAGTCCGTTAGCTCCTGCTGCTGTTCACCGGTAGTGATACAGCAAACACACATTCGTTAAAGGACGCCTTTTAACTCTAACCGCTGGATCACAACGACAGAAGGACATACATTTTCTTCTGACTCCACGTTGCTGTTTTTGTGTCAAACGACAAGAAGAATTAAAAGAGTCGACGTCCGGGAGAGAGAATGGATGCCACGGCTGCTTTCCTGCGACATTCACCAGCCACATCCTAAGGTTCCACGTTATCCAGGCATTTTCCAAGCATCTACAGTTGTTTTCCTGTTTAACAATTCGTGGAACTATTGTTCGAGTGGAGGGAAATCTTCCAAAAAGTTGGGACGTGCGTGGCTAGCGCTACGGGCGAATTAATACAGCTTTAAGCTAACCTGGCGGATGACTTTTATTTTTCGAACACAAATTTGGAAAACATTATTTTAAATCTCTACAATAAGAGGAAAAACACCAAAGTCAACAGACGGGGACGTTGGTGATTGTAAACGTTACTGCGTAACGACACAGTTGGAGCGATCAGCTTGATTTTCAAAGGACATAAATCATCTGACTTCTCACTTATGGCTCGGTAGTATCGCGGTACTTGCTGTTGACCCTGCTAGTTAACTAGCATAAGTCTTGGCTGGGAGCCGTTCTAAACAACTTCCATTCAATTTTGACTGACATTTCTGACAGCAAAGATGCACCACCAGGACATTCCGGTAGACTCTCCTGGGAGTGGTAGCCGGAAAACTCCCTTTCACTACAGGAGTGGCAGCGGTGGAGCCCCGGTCTCCTCCGCTGCTAACCCGGCTGATGAGAGTCAAACTCAGACAGGGGGTTCTTCTTCTCCAGGACTTCACAACCAGCAACCACCCCAGTCCCAATCTGTGGCAGCTGGAGCCCAGGTAAAAAAGAAGAGTGGTTTTCAAATAACCAGCGTCACCTCCGCCCAGATCAGCGTGAGCGGCAACAACAGTTTAGCAGATGACACTGAAAGCTATGATGATATGGATGAGTCTCACACAGAGGATCTCTCCTCCTCGGACTTGTTGGAGGTTTCTATATCAAGAGCTACGGACAAAGGTGCACCAGAAAGAAGCTCCTCGGACGACACATTGAACAGTCTCCATGGGGCTGACACACCTGGAGTTGTGTCACCCAACGAGCCCATTCACCCTCACGGGTCTCAGCAACACATCTCGATAGTAAATGGAAGTGTGCATCATCATCAACCTTATTATTCTCAGCAAGTTGGTCAATCCCAACATCATCAGTCTGACAGTCTGGGAGGTGGTGAACCACTTTTGTCTGCTCTGCCTGTTGCACCCTTGGGCAGTTCCACCCCATCTATGGCCTCCAAGGTTGGGTCTAACAAATCCCAGAGGACACCTCTGTCATCTGCAGGTGGGGCAGCTCAGGCACCAGCCCATATTGTTGGTGTAGTTGTCAGTGAGTCAAATGTCCATGGCACAGTAAATGTCTCTAATATGACTGTTGGTTCTGGTACTGCAGTTCCATCCAGAAGTGCAGGTTTTGACATTTTTAACACTAATGTAAGTGGGCAGATATCTTCTGCTGGAGGAGGAACGGGTGTGGTCACATCTGGCACGCACGCTCAATCCCAGCAGCCTCAGTCTCAAACGGCTACAGGCTCTCGTTTTAGGGTGGTCAAACTAGACACTAACTCTGAGCCCTTTCGCAAAGGAAGATGGTTATGTGCAGAGTATTACGAAAAAGAGGTTTCACATGCTGCTACATCTGAGGCACCAAAAATTACTGAGTTGGCACCAGAAAGTGAACTTGGTACCACTGGAACTAGTCCTGGTGTTCCTGTTGTCCAGCCTCCTCATACTCTACAACCCTATCAACAGCCTACCCCTGACTTCACTAGTCCTCAAACAATGCAAAGCCCACCCCAAATGGGGCTTGCCCAGACCAACTCTGTGACCTATGTATCACCTCAGGAGGTGGGCGGTGGAGCTCTCATGCCAAAATCAATGACATCTGTTCTATCAGCAACACCAAAGGCTGGTGGAAGTCAGCCTCCACCTTTAATACCTCAGCAGTTGCCCTACGCTGTCGATCCCCTCCAAGCTCAAACCCAAGGAGGTTATTCTTTACCTCAGCTCCATACAGGGGTCATGGGCCAAGGAAATGTCCGTCAGCCAGACTTCATCCAGCCCACTGCTCCCTTTCAGACTCAGGTTCAGCCTCCTCCCCCCCAATTTACACCAGGAGTCGCCTTAGCACCTGTGCCAGGGGTCCAAACTCAAACGACAGTCGGCATTAGTCAGCAGCTTCCCCATCAAGGTCAGCCTGCCGCATCTGCTACAGCAACTTTTGTTGCTGGACTGCCATTGACCCTCCCATCTCAACTCCTACCTCAACCACAACCAATCCAGCCGCCCTCTAGTGCTACTGTGCCAGCGTCATCCAACCAAGGGAGCACTTACATGCCTCTGACTGCGCTCAAAGCTGACCTACAACCTCTTCTCACCCCAGGAGCAGCCTTTACACAGGTTGCTGCAGGAGAAAGCTCCATAAAATCTTCCCATCTAGAGGATGCCCAGAAGCTGCTGCTTCAGCACCAAGGGCTGCTCAGTCTCCCCAGGCTAGTTATGGCAACAGGTGGAGAGGGGGTATCGGAGACCAGTGGTGGAGCTGCTGACCCGCTTGCCCACATAGGGATGTCAGCTGAGGCCAGCGCTTTCATGGCTGCTGCAGCTGCCGGCCTCAGGAATCAGCATGCTGAAGGAGAGGAGGACAGGTGAGTAAACGTAGTGTATACTATAAAATCCGCAGACAAATTCATGTAAACATTCCCATATTAATGGACTTCTGATTTTGTGTATTACTTGGTTCAGTCCTCAAGGAAGTCTTCAGAGGACAGATGTACAAAAAAAATGCCCTCCAAATGTCGAGCTGCTGAGTCACTGTAGGCTGATGACTCAGCAAACGCAGTGACCTGTATGACCATGCACCTCCACACATCCATAGTCAATAATTGTTACCACTTAGCTTCATTTTCTCGTACCTGATAAAACATAGTGGTGAGCTTGAAAAAGTATTCACTGATGGCATTTTAGACAAAATCATCATCATCTTTTGTAGTTGCACTGTTTGTCACGATATTCCCATTTCCATTTGTGTGTTTAGCCAAAACAGCATGTATACAAAATGTATTGTCTGTTGGTGAGCTTGTATTAAGCTGTATTTATATGGCAGCAATGTTTATTGCAAGCAACCCCAGCCTTACGGGCATTGCATATTGGTTTTGCAGGCATCAGATTGCTTCACTCCATTTTTTTTTCATGTCAAATCTCTCATTGTAAACATTTTCATTGCGTCCTGCTGCCATCCACCTTGAAATCTAAAACAGATTCTCACTTCTTACTTATGTATCTCATGTTTCATTTTAAATGATCTGTCTATTAGTGTCTTACATTAAATGTATATGGATGTTGCTTGCCCTTGGAAGCTGCATTCTGCTAAGACATCATTTTTAAATGGCAAACGTATTTACTGTTTTTACGCTCTTGTTATCGAATCATGAAAGTCATTGGAGGATACTGTCTGTATGTCTAGATCAACTTTATTTATGCATTATATTTTAAAAAATACTGTAACATCATTTGAAAATGTGGTTTAAAAGCAGGTCTTAGGTTTTTGCATATTGTTGTTGGAGGTATACAGCTCAACAAAGTGATGCCTCAGGGATTAATCAGTTGTAGAGATTGTTGCTAGTCTTCAAAAACCCAACCATGTAACCTGTTTTTGTAGAGGAGGTTTCAGCCTGAGTGAGAGAAATGTTGTGGCATAAATTTCCAGTACCAGATCTTAACAGAGTCCTCCCTCGGTATTTTTCTTCCAAGTCTCATGTGTTAAATGTCAAGATGATGAGGAACACTTCCAGAGGCGCAGTTCTGTCTTTTGTGCATGACCTGTGGTATGTTGAGGGAAAACCCTGATTTGAGGGTGTGTCTGTGCTCGGTTATTTCCTTTCACCTGCTTTGTGTCAGTTTCGTTGCTGTTGGTTTGTTGATTTCTGACCAATGGGGTCAGTGGGTTCATTCATCATTCAGTCATTCTACATTACAGGCTTGTATGTCTAATGTGTCACAGTGAACATGCCCCAAAGTGCCAATATAAAGCAGTTATGCCTTTCATAGCGTTGTTTATATTACAACCTAACCTTGTGTGGCCATTAAACCTACTGTGATTCTGTTGTCATTGTTATTACTGGGCAGCATTATATAATATGTGCAAGGTTTTACTGCCATATTAAGCCTACAGGCAGCAAGCTTAAGTAGTAGTGAAAAGCAAGATCATTTTATTATCTAGACTTGTAACCTGTTTTATGATGCTTTGACTCACTGTTTATTAGGACTAGATGAATAGTCACATATATTTGTTTCGGCTTCTTGTGTTTGTTGATTGTTGTTTCAGCATCTATTTAACAGTAACTATAGAAGCAAGGTCTATTGACCTGGAGGGCTGAGAACTTTCATGGAAATGTTACCAAGGTCTAAGAATTAATACAAGACCATTTACCTCTCTGTATACACTTCTAACCGTCAGCTTATCTTGAAAATCATTTTAAGTCACGTTCAAAAGATCAATCTTTGTCACCAGGCACTTACTGTTTATGCTGCCACAGTCACGAGTTTGTTTTTGTAAGAACAAATTACCTATCAAGCACTGACTGTAGTTATACAGGTTTTGCCTAAAGATTTATGATTTGTTGAGACTTAAGGCTTGGTTGCACAGTAGGCTGTTCACTCTTCTGCCTCTGATGTAGTATTGCTGCAGAATATGCCATATATTATTGTATCATCATTTGTGTTGATCAAGATTGTACCCACATACATCTTTAAAAACATTTGAAAAAGGCATTGTGTTGGTCCAACACCACTGTGATAACATACTGACAACAAGAGAACTTTTGGTCTGCTGAAGCTGCATTGTGAGTAGAGAGGTTTTCTAATCACTTCACTAAGGTAAGTGTAGAATGAAATGGCAGTTGTGTCAATTTGACCTGTGGTGGTGTCTTCTGTCCATCCAGTTAAATCAATTGATTCGCATCTACGGTTGCTTTGCCCAATTGTATGTCGTACTGGAATTTCTCCACGAGGTGGCACCCTCAGTACAGTACATATATTCGTTCTCTTTGTTTATGTAACTCGAATTCATTCAGAATCGCTGAACTGGAATGCGCCCTTTAGCTTAATGTGCATGTTCTGCACACAGTAAATGAATGATGTAACATATAGATGGTTCGAGATCATTTTAATACTATTTACGGATTACGAGTTAGCTGAAGGAGACCTGAATGTTCTGATGTAATTCAATATGTACCAGGGCACTAACTCCATCAGTCTGTTGTCATTGATGACGTGCAAGACAACTAATCAAACTAAGAAACGTCATTACCTGTCCATATAAGTTGATACATAAAGGTTTGCTATTCATACAAAGAGGCTGATGCTTTTAATTGAACACTATCTGTTTTCGTTTGACCAAAACTGTGTAGTAGTTATACACCTGCGATACCTTTAAATAGCAGCAATATAAATTATGTCATATTTTGATGAAAATGTACTGGATGGATTTGCACCAATATTTTAATCTTTACTGCCACCTTAAGGAAATTTTGTTGTTTTTACTTAAACTGAACAGGGTTTATAAATATCTTTAGCTAGATAGCTACTCCAAGTATTTTGAAAATTGATAATCCATAAAAAAAATTCTTCTTTTATTTTTCACCAAAAATGAAACAGACTTTCCTTATGTGGTGTGTTATCAAGTAAAAGGTATTTTGGGTTTGGTGCAAAAAGGGTGTAACGAGCATTAACCAATGGCTTCTTTAAGAGCAGATTATTTTTTTGTTTGCTCTGATTTTAAAAGATTAAGAGATTTTTTAACCAAATGTTATTGTCCATCAGCGTGTCAAGATCATGAGCCTTTCACCATGTGTAAAAGTATAAGTTAGTATAAGTGTTTATACTGTATTCATGTGTTTCATTTAAGGTGTGTCACATTTATTCAGTGGCTTGTACTGTATGTTGAAGAGTCGTGTAGTTAGTCACAGTCCATAGAGGCCGTAATATGTGTCTGTGCATGTCGGCCTGTTTTTCTCACTCCAGAGTGTGTTTGCGTGTTCATGTGGCGGGGCAGTTTATTGGCATTTGCACGTGCGTGAGCTGTGAAATGGCAGGTTCTCGCAGCAGATGGAGGCTTTTAATTGTGCAGGTCTTCTTTCTTCCCCTGAGGGTAAACCATGAAGTAAGATGAGTTGTGAAAGTGAGAGGCAGTTTTCTGGTCTTATCTATTTGCCGTATTTACTAATGTCTCGTTTCATGTCTGTTTATCCTCATACTGTAATGTCTTAGTGCAGAGGTTCCATCATGGGCCTGTGAAGTCATTACAGGTAGAACAAGGCAAAGATAATATAAATACAGACCAAAACAGGGCATTAAAAATGAACCATTAAGTAAAAGCGTAGAGTCACTGGACATCCTGAAATGTCAGAATAAATACCAGAAACATTGGAAGTCTCTGAACATAGTGCTGTTTCACAAACAAAAGGTTTTCAGTTTAGTATATTAAGTAAGTATTAAAATTATTATCTTAATAAGTAAATTATCTTCTTTTTTAAATTTTTTATTTTTTATTCTTTGGTGGTTCAGTAAAACTATATGACTATTTGCTCTCATGTTATTTGTGTGGATTTTCAATATTTTCTTGATTGTTTGTTTGGAAGATTACCCTTCCACACTCAAAACTGTAAATAGTGGCAAAATATTACTTATCATCTGTCCATGAGTTTAATGCCCTCTCCTCTGAAAATGATTTGCTTTGCATGCGTTGATGTTTCAGAGTGAAACATAAAAAATATGCGTAAAAGTAGTTCCCATTGTTTGCTTTCTCACACTGGATGCATCCCACTGTTTCAACACATTCACATCACCACATGAAGCCTGAACACAACAGGGATCCTCGAACAATTTATCTCCACCGTCTGCGGAGTTCACTCTGTGCTGCAAAACCTGAGAACTTACTGCCTAACCTCTCTTTGTGTAAAAAACAAATAAAGAGTCACCCTGCTCTTCCATGTGACCAGTAGCAGGAGTGTAACTTGCTGTGATGCTTCACGTTGTCGTTGTGTCACAGAGGTTGTGCAATGTTTCTATTTATTTACAGAATGTATTAAACAGAAACCTGGGTGTGGGAAATGTTGAATTATATGCTACGAAGCACACAAGACTGATAACTATAGATGTGCAAATATTTGTAATTACACATGTAATTTACTGTTAAAAGTCTTATTTATTTTGAGCCCTGTAGAGAGACACTGTCGGGGGAAGTACATATTATATGGAGGTTTTGTGAGTCTTAAGATAATGTTGTTTACATTTAATTTCATGGTTTTTCTAATTCTAAATAAGAACACATTGTCAAAATCTAATCTGACTAAGAGTTAGCCTGACTAACAAGTGTTAGCCTGTTTCTGCGCACAAATAGTTGCTACTTCAGCTCTGGCACCTTTATGAAATTAGGGTTCTCAGGTCGATCATGTTTCTTCACTGATTAAATATGCTTTTGACTAGAAATCTAAAAAACACATTTGCCTACAGGATGGTGAGGTTACAAAGAGCAGAGGTGGTGAACGTGCAGGAGTTTAGATACTCAGGGTGAACTGTTCAGAGCAGTGGGGACTGTGGAAGAGAAGAGAAGAATAGAGTGATCTGTGATAGAAGAGAGTCAGCTAAGGTGAAGGGAAACATTTACAGGACAGTTGTGAGACCAGCCATGGTGGATGGATTAGAGACACGAGGAATAGGTAGAAGACAGGAGACAGAGCTGGAGGTGGAGGAGTTAAAGATGCTGAGGTTCTCTTTAGGAGAGACAAG
>JAFBJS010001986.1:28464-40993 GCA_016785265.1 Paraplagusia blochii | reverse complement strand
TCAGGAATGAGGTGATTAGAGGGACAACACAGACAGGAAGGTTTGAAGAAAAAGCCAGAGAAGACAGATTGAGATGGTTTGGACATGTTCAGAGGAGGGACAGTGTTGTAAGAATGCATTGGTGTAAGAATGATCCTAGAGATGGAGCTACCAGGTAGGAGACAAGAAGGAGATTGATGGATGCAGTGAGGGAGGACATGGAGGTAGTTGAGGTTAGATACAAAGGACAGGATGAGATGAAAATTGTTGACTCGCTGTGGCAATCCACCTCACTATCTCACTCCCTCTATGTTTCGCCCACACAGTTTCTTTTCGTGGTTTATATGGTACAGTAGCTGGTTATGTAAGGCTTTGCGTGCTGATTTTTTTTGTAGTCTGAAGAACAGCTGCACTACAGTTCCATGAACCCACCAGATCAGAGTGGGTGTTCAGATGTTTGTGGGTGTTTGGACTTTTAACTTAAAATCGTGATCATCCACATAAATAAAATAGAAAGGGACACAGTTGATGGCTACCAGAATACCACGATATCTGGCATGGAATGTCATCTCATCTGTGCTAACAGAATGCAATGAAAGGAATCATTTCTAAAGGCAGTACTGAACCTTCTTAGAGGCCTGTGAAGGATAAACAATAATACTATATAAAGGTTTTTAAAAGATGACCCCTAAAATATATCAATAAATATTCTCTAGGTAAACCTAAAAACTAGTACATCTTTCTAAATAAACTGTAAGGCAGTGGTCCCCAACCACTGGGCCGGGGACCAGTACTAGTCCGTGTGGGAATTGGTGCCAGGCACCAAGAAATAATGTTTCCTTTTTGGCCCCATCTGGCCATTGGTTCCACTTGATCCATACCCATATCAACAAAAAAACTGACCAATAGAATGGCTAGGATTATGTGTTAAACAACAGCAACAACATTTGATTAGGAAATATTTTCTCAGTGAAGACAACAATAATAAACTCAAAATGACGCAGAGTCATTGATACAACATTCTAACCTTGTATACCAGTCTGGTAGGAGAAAATTATAGGTAGGGTGCACTTGGGAAACCCTTGTTGTGTGCATGCACAGGTAGTTTGGGTAGGAAGATTTTATAGGTAGGAAAATATTTCAGAACACCAGAAATTTTATTTTATTAAGGGGGATTTATCTGCCACAACTTAATGATCGGTCCATGAAAATAGTACGAGACATTTAATTTGTCTGTGGATCAAAAAAGGTTGGAGAACACTGTTTTAAGGTAGCAACTATTAGTTATTAGCGTACCTAATATTATTTCCATACTTAATCATGCACTAAAGTGGAACAATTTGTAACCTCCAAAAAAATATTCAGATAGTTTTCTCTGTTACAAATGCACATGTTACTGAAACAAGAAGGCGATGTCTGTTCACTCTGACTGGCTACTTTGTCTGCAAGCCTCTCAAACCAAATACTATAACAACCAAGGCTTAACATGGAACATGGGTAATATATGCGTCGGCCCTTCAGTCCATGTCACCAGTTTTGTGGGAGATACATAATGAATGAGAGTATTTCATCTGGTCTAACTTTGCTGTGATTCCATTGGCTCAGTTGAGTCTGCAACGGCGTTAGTGACTGGCTGATGTCTCCTCAACAGCCATGTCTCAGACCAGTGCAAGTCTTTTGTTCTAGGTGAGCATGCGCACACTGATCCCGAATCCTGGAACACGATGTACAGGCACACATTGATATATATCCAAACCAAGTCATTACATAAACTTTACTTCAGCTCTTTTTCTTTTGTCTCACTAGTGAAAGTTTACGTGCATTAATTAGTCCCACTTTAGGAAAGGACAGCAGTTATGACCTTAAGCCTAATGAGGTTAATTAGTTGAATTTGAGCGATGACCCAAACACGTGATAAAACTCGGATGTTCGCTACTCTTCCCCTGTTGTGTTTGATATTTTCTCAGTGTACCATCTCAACTGTATGCATTGTGTGTTTACTTTTTTGTACAGCGTGCTAGTACATGTGAGCTGTGGTCTGGTCCAAAGCCATGCTGTGTTTGCAGCCCATGACCAGTGTGCACTGACGTACACTGATGTGAAGTGACACGCCCGGCCGAAGACGTGCTTTGTCCACGAGTTATCTTCTTGGTGGTGTGTGACTAATGCGGTGTTTTCGTATAAGGATAACAACATGATAAAACCGGAAAAAGTTACAAACGAGCAGCTTACGAAGATCGTGAGGTCGCTCACAGGGTATGTGGTCAGAAGTAGCTCATCCTATTGGACAGCTGACATTAATCGCTGCTGACAGTTTACGTAACAGCAAAAGGGGAGGCGACCTGACTCCTTATGCAGTGACGTCATTGCGCGCCATCCTATCGCCCATCACTGTGCCCAATCGTTAGTGAACGTTTATGTGAATCGGGCTTGTTATGGGGCGCACGGGAAGACTTCATGTACACAAGCGCGTTCCCGCTAGACGTTCATGAACTCCCTCTCCTATCCCTACACCACATGCCTCTCCATCTTGGTTCCCATTGTTGATTAGACTCCTCAAAGCGGAGCTCCACCACAGCAGCGGGGGGTCTGGGTTAGAGGGCACAGGGCAGGAGGACGGAGGACGGAGGAGGTGTAGTGGTGGTGGTGGTAGTGTTGTTTTTTTGGAAAGTCTTTGGTAGGGTGGACATCAATGAGAGAAAAGGGGCTGACCGGTGGACGGCCGGGCAGGACCACCTTGGCCCTAAACCTGATGTTTTGGGAGCTGGAGACTCATCTCAAAAGGTAATGATGACTGTCCTGTTGTCAGAGAGTTGGAAAGGGTAGTGAGGGTGGTCTTACTAGGATCTCATCATTGATGGAAACTTGGTGAGGTGGGATCCAAATTATGGTTGTTATGGAGTGTCAAACTGAAAGTTTTAGAAGGTGGTTTCTGTTGAAGAATAAACTGGTGCATGTCTCAGCTTGCAACGTAATGTCAGGGTCCGTCACCTCAGCACATTCAACTGCCACACAGGTGTTCAGTTCAGTGATCTAGGACATGATGTTCCCACCGCCGCACACTATTCCACGCTTGAATGAATGTCAATTTGACAATTGCGTTTCAGTTATAGCTGTGTGATATTAATTTAAAAATGTGTTATATCAAGATTTTGAGTAAAACAAACATTGTTTTAAGCACATATTCTAGGTGTACAGTATGTTTGAATCCCCTCAATCCACCCAGTTGGTATTTATAGGTTTCCCTTGGTCTAAGAAGAGACAGTATACACATTGGTCGTTGCACAGTAGATCCATAAGCATACACAAATAGTTTCAGCAGTAGTACTCAAAGGAAAAAGTTACCTCAAGGTATGAATGTACTCTGTATTTACATTTACTCACTATCTGCAGATACAGGATATTTATAAGTCCTGAAATTACAGCTCTATATTATGACACCAAATTTTACTAAAAATTATATAATTTTCTAGATTTGCAAGTGCTTGAAACTAACAAACAACACGCCAATAATTCACACTGATTCCAAAATTTCCACAACCATGTAAAAGTTGATCAATAACTGCGTCACATCAGACCCTTCCCATGCATATTGAACAGTTCCCAACATAAGTATAGAAAGGAGGTTCCGGAAGAGGGTCAGACAACACCGTACTGTAAAGTACACTTTGTTCCCACGTCAGACTGTCTGATCTGGGCTCATCCCCCACTCCCTCTGTCACCTGACCCCATTTTCTTTTATTGACCCACCCTGCATTTGAATTGTTTTTGTCCTTTTACAAGTGGCAGGTGCTCAATGCTGAGGTCAGTAGTTCCCCTTAGGGTCAACCCTGGGGCTGTTGATTTAGTTCACACAAATCACATAGAGTGCCTTTTTATGAGCTACAGGTTTGACTTCCAGCGTTAACTGTGGGATAGTGTTTAATACTTGATATTACAGATAGGTGGAGACATTGTACCAACAAAGCTTTGGGTCCTCAACTAGTTTCTTTATTCATTAGCTGAAAATATGCTTTTATTTTAAAATGCATTGTGTAGCACATTATTGTGATTACCTTTAACCTTTTGGATTATGATTGTATTTTATGCAAGACAATATCCTTATTGTTGTCACCATGCAATTGATATAAAATAAATTTACATTTTGAATAGGACCCAAAAGAAGTAAGTTTGTTGAGTATATTTTATTTTGACATTGCAGAATCCCTTTTTATCAGAAAATAGGATACATGCTAATGTTTGTCTAGTGATTTAAATTTACAGAAATGGAAAAATTGAAAAAAAAATATGAAGGAGACCCCGATGTTGACCTCGGTTAAGTGGATATTGAAGGCACTGCTGCGTTAGTGCCGAGTAACACAAAATATAGAGACGCCTCCTCCAATCAGCGTCGTCGTGGAGCCTTATTTCATTTTGCTCTCCATTATGCCAGTGAGCTCTGCTGTCAGCCAATCAGACGGCAGCGGGTGCTGTGCTGGTTTCTCCATTCAGTGAGCAGAGAGGAGGCCGCTGTGAACAGTCTCGGCTCGGTCTTTGTGCGCACTGTCCCGCGGCTGCTGCGGTCGCTCTCTGTAAGCGGCAGATCGGACTTTAAGCCGTCAACAACAATGTGATTCCGGACTGATCTGCGGCTGGATTCCGGGTGTACGCAGCCGACGAGGCTTCTATCCTGTGTTAATGGCCGGAATAGCATGAATTCGCAGTGTTACGCAGTGGCGATGGACCTTAGCGTTTGTCAGCTGAGGAATTTCTCCATATCGTTTCTGTCCTCGGTGCTTGCGAAGGAGAGCGCATCAGTCCGACTCGACAATAGGTAAATGACGCAGGGCTTTTCTGTGTTTATATGTGGTGGGATAATGGTGGGTTTTCTCCACCATTGGAGCCCAAACCCGTTGTCTCACCCATCCTCAATCATTTGTCCTTTCAATTCAGTTACAGTATACAAAATGTGTTTAAATAGTATTTTTTTCACATTATATCCCTTACGTTCGTTATTATAAACTGAATTTGCCCATGTCAACACTTTCCCATTCATTCCAAGCACACACATGCACAGACACACACAGAAACACACACTGCGGTATTCAGCAGCATCCAAAAGCCCAACCATCTTGGCTCATTTCTGTCTCCTTTCTTGTCCTTCAGCTCGTCCGGTGCAAGTGTGGTGGCCATCGACAACAAGATCGAGCAGGCCATGGTAAGAAGCTGCTGACTATTCATGGTTTTTGTTTCCTGCCACCTTATCTGCACTGTCTGATGTTACAACATGCATATTTTCTCAAGTGGGGGATTGAACAGTGTAGAAGCAACAATACAGGTTAATAAAATTAAGCTGATTTAGACAATGAATGAACCTCTGGTTAGTTTGAGATTTAAATTATATTTCAGTTTTAACACTAATGTGAATATGGAGTATTAGAGTAAAGATAGAGTAATTGATACACATCCTAGATATACATAGGATAATAGGATTATTAAAGTATCTTATTATCTCTCTATCTATTCAGCGATCTGTATCTATGATTGTATATATATTAATAATAATATTCCTAAATAATTTAGGACACTACATGATTAACTTAGCTGACCTCTGCACATCCTTTAATACCTGGATTTTTTTTTTTACCTACAGTAAATCGTTATATCTAATATATAGTACTAACAGCTTATACATGTAAACAAGTATTTGTAGTTCAGCTATTTAAATACAGGGTAAAATAAAGTAAATGTGTCTTTATTTATTAGACATAAATACATATATTTAAAAGTAGTTTATTTTCATATTTATAGAGTAAAGTATGAAAATGTCTTTGTTATTGAAAAGTACTCGTCCAATATAAGCGTTTATACCACACACATTCATGTACACCTGCTGTATGTGTGTGGTTATCAAAGCCTCCTGCTTCCTGCACTGTCACAGTTTGGACTGATGACCTCAGTCTTGTTGCCAACTCCAACTGGGCCAGGCGGAGGTTCACATGCGATTCCTCTCTCCCGCCCTTTCCTACATACATGTACACTCCCCTACCCGCTCTCCCCCACTGTGTCATGAGTTGCTAGGCGAGCGCCAGCCTCCTCTTTTGGCTCAGTATAAATAACTCGGCCTGTGATTGGCTCCTCCCACTCTGGTGCAGGAACATTTTGTTCCCCAGATGGGGAGGAGGAAAAAAAGGTGAAGGAGGATGAGAAGAGAGGATGCTGAGATTATTAAACGCAAATCCCCACAAATTCGGCAGCAGGCAGATAAATCACATCATCATCATCATCATCTTCCCTCCTAAAGCTGCTTTACTTAAGCATTAGGAAGAAAATGAATGTGTGTGTGTGTGTTTGTGGGTGTGTCTGTGTGGTCCGATTTTCCTCCCACAAGCTCAATGACTCCGTGATGCGCTGTGGAGCGATTTAGAACACTAGCCCAGCTTAGCAGTGACCACCACACGTCAGTGCAACAGCTTATTTCCAGGTCAATTCTAGCTTTGTTTTTTGATGCTTGTCATTGTGGGTGGAACTAGGAATCCAAACAAAGACAAACGGGTGTAGTTCACTCCAATTTCCCATTATTTCCCTTTTCATTTAACGCAAACAAATATTTTTTAAATGTATTTTGTAAACAAACTCATTTTGAATAAATATAACTAAGAATCACTTTCCTGCCCGTCACCCATCTCTACTCCACTTAATGAACCCCTTTGAGTCAGTGCTGGGCTAAAATGGCAGCTGGTGTCCCTAAGTGACATTACTGCCACCTGCTGGGACCCATCTCAGTGGCAGTCATTAGAACAGAACGCAGACAGAAGAGCCTATTTGTACGACTCTACAGCGAAAACACAATCAACTCAACCTGGAGACTGATCTAGTTTTGGTGGAAGAATATTTGAATGAGTTTGTTGTAAGAGTTAACCGTCTCTTTTCTATCCTTTTCCCCCACCTTTTTCTAGGACTTAGTGAAGAGCCACCTGATGTATGCCGTACGTGAGGAGGTGGAGGTGCTGAAGGAGCAGATCAAAGAGCTCATCGAGCGAAACTCTCAGCTGGAGCAGGAGAACAACCTCCTCAAAAACCTAGCCAGTCCCGAACAGATGGCCCAGTTCCAGGCCCAGGTTCAGACCGGTGGCTCCCCGACCGGCACAGGCCAGCCTCCAGCCCCGGTCCAGGCTGGACCAACGCAAGTCCTCTCCTCCTCACAGATCTCCAGCTCCTCTGCATAGTGCAGAAAGTCCCAAACCCAGACAGCTGCGCCGCAGTGACAAATAGAGAAGATGGGAGAAAGATGACGATGAGGAGGAGGAAGAAGTCTTGCCATACTGTGAACAGACTATTCCACTGTCTCAAGGACACGACTTTTCTTTTTCTTGCACACTTTATTTAACAGACAGAGTTGCACTGACGTCTGCGCTCAGTCCCACTTCGATGAACCTGCTTCAGACAATCGTCGTCATGCTGTTGGTTATGATGATGCCCTAATAAAGGGGCGGAGCTGACAAGAATCCAGCATTTGTGAAGTAACAATAAGGCTATGCCGACAATGGGGAGCTTGTCTTTCTCTTTGTTTTGTTTTAATATGCTCATTGTCTCGAAACTTGTGCCATCATATTGAAACCCCCAGCATCTCCAAACCAGCGCTGTTATGCACATTTTTTTTTTTTGCACTTTCTGTCGAGTCTAGACCAATATACATGGTGTGCTGTCAAGTAGAGCGCAAGAAAGAGGTCTAATTTCCTCTGGGTTACTGAAAACAATAGATAAACAAATCCTGTGTCTTAACAATCCCATCATCCACTTTCACACGAGCATTAAACATTTGAGCAGGGCGTCCATGTTTTTTGTTTTTTTTAAGGAAGAGAATATGTTTGTGTTTGTTAAATGTTTTGTGCTTTTAATGATATTGTGTTCAGTGTCCTCGTGCTAACAGCATATAAATAACAGGTAAAAGAAGGACATTGCTGTTTGTACTTTTTGTCCATTTTTGTACATATTAAGTTTAATTCTGCCAAGTGCCTGGTTTGCGACCATAGATACATATATATATATAAAAATGTTCATGTTTTCATATTTTTTTGTACATATAAATATACAGATATATAAATAAATAAATAAATGCATATAAATATATATATCTATGGTTTAACCAGGTTGTAAACTACCTGTGATGTCATTACTCAGGGTGACACCAGAAGAGGAAGATTTTTACCTCGACACAAAGATGCTGTCTCTCCTGCAATGACACACGGCCTTGTACTGTATGTGAACTCTCCTTAAAGGCGACTGGCTCTAAAGATCCTGACTGTTTTACCGTTTTACTTTTTCTTTCTTTTTTTCTTCTTTTCAATTTCTTTATGACTTTTGTACAGCCAAGTGTATGGATTTGCTCTAAGTGCAACTGGAGTGCTCAACACAACAATGATGGAGGCAAATGTTCCCAGCAGAAGTACTTTGTTGTTGTTTTTTTTTGTGCATGTTCCTCAGCACATCACAAATGTGACGTTCGATTTGCACTAGAAAGTTGCACCTCAAATAAAACATCCCCCCGAAAACTGAGTTTTTTTTTCATTCTGTGCATGTTTATATTAGATTTTGGGTTGGTTTAATGGTTACATTACATGACAGTACCTGGTACAGACATTCAGTCTTAGATACTGTGATTAAGTTAGGTTCAAATATAAAAAAAATCTGAATTTCATTCCAACTTCTTAACAACTGCAAATACTTATCTTGAGCAAAGTAAACAAACAAAACCTTGAGCGGCCCATCACCAAACTGTCTCTGTAAAGTCAACAAGTCAGAATATGTCTAACGACTAAGACAGGTCTTCTACTTTCAGCTTGTTCCTTTTATTTAGGGGTTGCCACAGCGAATCAACCATTTCCATCTCCTCCTGTCCTCTGTATCTTCTGCTCTGACTCCAACTACCTCCATGTCCTCCCTCACTGCATCCATCAATCTCCTCTTTGTCTCCTACCTGGTAGCTCCATCTCTAGGATCATTCTTCTACCAATGTATCCATTGTCCCTCCTCTGAATTTGTCCAAACCATCTCAATCTGTCTTCTCTAGCTTTTTCTCCAAACCTTCATGTCTGTTGTAAATGTTTACATTTATGTTATGGTAAAAAAAAAATCCTGCTTAGAATATATAGTTTCACTGAGTTAAAATAACGTTGGTTTCCTGTTGATATCAGAAGTCGTTATGCTATAATACTGACTTCCTGCTGTGCTGTCTGTCCCAGACATAACAGCACTCAAAACATTACCATTATTCCCACTAAGTGGAATGTGTTTTGATTGTGTAGCACAAAAATGGGTCTAATTTGTTAATTTTCTGTCACATTTTTACCCAAATACAAAAAAAAGTGGTTGGTTATTAGTTTATGGTTGTGTATTTTACTAAAGAATGTATACAAACAAGTACGTCACCTTTAGTCCCAGACAGATTTTATTATTATTATTACTGTTGTTGTTAAATAAGGGAACCCGTCTTTGTTTGGACTGTCCAACAACGCTGTGCATCTTGGAACCTAATGAATAGTTTGTCTCCTTCACTTGGCATCTGCCCCTGGCTGTGAGGACCACATCTCAGGACACGTGCAGTGAGGAGAGCACCAATGTAAATAATGCATCTATCTGTGCTTCTCTCATTGGTCCATGCGACCGAGCCCCCTCAGCCGTGCAATGTTTGCTCCGCCCACCTCTGCCACTAACGTGGATCTATATGCTGCAATAAAGTGCAGTGGAGGGGGGCGGGGGGTAGTCGTTCCTATAGACATATAGCAAGTTATTGATTTGACAGCTTTTAAAATGTCTTTTTTTACTGTATTCAGTTTCCCATCGTATTTTATAGTAAGGCCTCATCGTGGACTCATTGGTTTCTGTTTGTACCAAAATAGAATACTACTCTAATGGAAATTTAATAGTTTTCATGTATTTCATAAACTAGATTATATCAAATAAGATTAAGATATGATTAAAACTAGATTGGCTTTGTTACTGTATTGTTTTCAGTCAGATTTTCAGCAAAACCTGCATTTTCTCTGGTGTTGTTATATGATGTGATGTCAAAGATATAAAGCAGGTTCAGTTTTAACCTAACATTTAAGGTTTGGCCCAAAACAAGGTGTCGACTTTTATTTTTTTGTCTCAGAGGTTCAATATAATTAATATTAAGATTATTGAAATCTGAAATCTTTCTATACAAAGTGAAATGATTTTGAAGAGTAAATACTAATTCGTCCAGAAATGAAAAATTTATTTTTGGAAAAAACTATTTGAATAAGAACAACAACTAAATGCTTTTAAATGTTCATAACCACAGTAAAAAAAAACATCTTTGGGTTTAGAGTCTGGAAGACTTTTACCATTAAGTTGAAATTTTGCTGTTTTTCAACCATCTCCCTGTTATTTATCGTTATGTTCTGACAGCGAACAGGAAAAACCAGTTCTCCAGTTAAACATGGCTAATTCAAAGCTACCCTATGATTAAAAACATAAAAAAGATTTCTCTCCTGAAATCCTCCAGAATGACTTGCCCTTAACTTTAACCCAACCAGCAGCATAATGTTGTTTCTCAAATCTGTTGTTATACAAAACAGTATATAGACCAGGCATAAGAAAACTAAAGCTCGGGGACCAGATGCGGCCTATTGAGCTTTTTAATGCGGCCGATTTTAGGTTTTATCCATGACTTTTACATGTCATTTATTTTAGCCCACAAGTCAAAAAGTTTGCTCACTCCTGGTATATGGTTTAGTAGCATTGGTTTTTAGGGTACAATGGGAGCTAACAGTTAGGTTGGACACATGTCTTCAGACCCTCCTCTGTGTCGTTAGACTGAAGACCACCTCTGTCTGTTGTATTGACACAGCACATCCACCACTCTGGTGTCCAGATGGCACTTTCACAAATCCAATTTTATTGACAAAAGGTGTTTTCTTCAAGCTTAGCCCGGACCTTGGTACAGGATGTTCTCGGAGGCGGAGGGATCACCGTCAGATTAACTGCGTCTATTTGTGTCCGTGACTTTGTTTGCAGGAACGTGTTTGGAGGTCATTCCTTACGCTGTGCGGCACCAGGAAAATATTTGGGATTCATGGCATGGCGAAGGTTGTTAACAATGTAAATATGCAAAACAAAACAAAACTAAATATATTTGTTTTCAGAACATACACACATGAACCGCTGTTGACCACACCCTATCTGCTGAGGCCACTCTACTAAACTTTTTATATCTTACTTATATGTAATTATGGTGATAAATGTAAGTGTCAGAGATTTCAGTGTTTGTAAACAAAATCATATCCTTAAACATTTGGGGTTTTGGGTTACACCTTTAAACTAAATATAAATAATATATATATATATGAGAATGTGTCTGATTTTCTTTTTGTTATAAGCAAAATGGCAAAAAGGTTCTGGTTTTTGTTTTTGTTCCTTCCCTCCCTCCAGTTCAAAGACCTGCTTTAAACCAGGGGAGGTCTCAGGAAATCCCACTGGATTCACTAGGTGCTACACGTGGATCCAGTTTTACAGAAACCCTTGTGTGTAGAACATGCCTGGACATTCCCGGGGAAATTAGCAGCTCTAGAACATTGTCCCGTGAGCAACACTGGATGTGGAGCTGATTTAATAAAGAGTCTATATGTAGCTCAGGTCGTCAGCTGGAGAGAAGTCAGATTATGTATCCGCCAAGAATGAGGAAGAGTCACGTTGAATGTTTCTGAAGAACCAGGTCCATGGAACCTCTCCACTGTGTAAAAACATACGGATCTGTTTTTTTAACCCCAGGATGAAACAACTCTTTCAGTCTCTGACTGTTTTCTTGTGAATAGACCTTTTAATCTGATATTACTGGCATTATTCCAGTATTACCCAGTGTTGGGAATGGGAATGCATTAAAATATACATGACATTTATTTTTTTTGTTGCATTAACAAAATCAGAACTTCTTTTTCTCCTTTCAGCTTGTCTCTTTTCTCAGGGGTTGCCACAGCGACTCAACAAGTTCCATCTCCCCCTGTCCTCTGTGTCCTCCACTCTAACTCCAACTACCTCCTTGTCCTCCCTCACTGCGTCCATCGATATCTCTTCATCTCTTCGTCTCTTACCTGGTAGCTTCATCTCTAGCATTCTTCTCCCAATATAATCAGTGTCCCTCCTCTGAACATGTCCAAACCATCTCAGTCTATCTGTGTTGTCCCTCTAATCACCTCATTCCTGATCTTGTCCATCCTTGTCTCCTAAAGAGAATCTCAGCATCTTTAACTCCTCCACCTCCAGCTCTTGTCTCAGCACAGTCCTGTAAACCTTTCCCTTCACCTTAGCTGACTCTCTTCTATCTCAGATCACGCCTGACTCTTTTCTCCAGTTGTTCCATCCGGCCTTAATTTCTAAACTCCTCCACCTTCACCACCTTTGCTCCTTGTGGCCTCACCATTCCACTTTTCTCCCTTTCCATTCACACACACGTCTTCTGTCTCTCCAGTCCAAACCTCCACCTCTCTAGGTTCTCTTCTTGCTGTTGCCTGCTCTCACTGCAGATCACAATATCATCTGCAAACAT